>BSQZ01000135.1:597991-647991 GCA_033239005.1 Lamellibrachia satsuma
AATAAAATTCTACTTCCCGCCCCTATAAACACATGAAAAACCCTCAAAATCTATATATGCTGAAGTGTTGCAATAAACAGAGATTCTAAAATATATTCGGTTAATTATCTTAAACAAAAACATAGTCGCAGAATGGCGTGAAATTGAATATACGTCATGTTACGAAAATAACACCATCTGTTTGTTCAATTAGCTTTGCTATAAAATTGCCGCTATGATGCTTGGGAACTTGTATGCACTGTAATGAAACAAATAAAGTTATATATTTGTAAAGATACACCAACATTGCATATTAATCACAGCTGTTTATTATTTTGTCCAACACAGGTGGCATAGAAGGGCGACTACTTGTTGACATTGTTAAGTTACACAGTAGTTACTGCATTTTGCAGTCACGTATGTATCCATCCAAATGTATATTTACATAAAGGGCGTCCCTTCGTGGGAGGGGACAGTTTTGGAAGGATGAAGTGGTTCATCTGATGAACGAGAACTGTGGAGGAAATGTCCAAACAATATCCATCTGCATTATAACGTAATCCTGTACATATGGTTACAGTGGCCTGAAGCATTTTGCTGGTATCCGTCTCTGACTGATCCATATAATGCCATTGATGAATCACCAACATAAAATAAGTTATTTGCTTCAATTCTGCCGTTTAGAAATGAAGAAACTCATTTCAATAATTCGTTTAGTTTGTAAGAAAATTTCCGTAGTGTTGTCTGGGAACTGGTTACCTCAGTCAGGTCTGATTAATCGTCAACCTAAGGTGTGTTAAATGGTTAAATGCTGCAGTATATGCAAGAATTTGAATATTACATATGGTTTGTTTGTAATTATTGCAATTTAAGAGTACTTACGTTTAAATGCATATTTAATTATGTCAATATATCAAGTTATAATTAATCAAATTTAAATAGGAATCTCGTTTAAATAAAAAAACAGACCTGAGACGCAGTATGCTGCATTCATGACGCTACATTGGTGAATTTATGGAGCATGTTTTATTAAAAAAATTACTAAAATGTCGTTATGATATTTAGGTAAAGATTCAGGGAAACGACCCACGTAAAGTATTATTAATTGCTTCGATTTTCAAAACAACCCTCTAGGTGTCAGAGACAACAATGTATTACTTTATTCAATATAACAATTGACGGTGAAGGGGAATTACTTATTCACGGTGTTGTATTATACATGTAATTTGGCAGGCTGACAACTACAACTTTGATGTGGCTATGTGGTTAAAGTTGCTGCAACGCATAACGCCCATGAAGACAGTGCGTGCTGTCTCCGAATGACATACAGGCAAACCAGTCACGATATTTTTGCATTACAAATTACTTGTTATATGGAAATATAAGAAGCGCGTTGGGAGGCGTTAAATGTATCGTCTCTGCAAAACACATTTATCTCTACCAAATTGTAACCGATTTTATTTTGAAAATCAAGTACCTCGCAAGCAAGTGTTATTCCGACGTCAAAAGTAAACCTCGCCGCCATGTTCCGCCGTTTTGATGCTTATTACTTGATAATGTATTTTGAAGATAACACTTCAACATGTTTGAAAATCTATTATAAAAAGAAGATAAAACCTAAATATAATGCTTTTCTCCGTGTTCATCACACGTCCGCTCATAAGAGGGACTTTTTCAAGGGGAACATTTCGTTCATTAAGACACTTTCCTGACAGAGCAGGAGTTCGCTGGAGAGGTTATATTGCAACTATTATCAACTTGATATGTTCTAATCAATTAACGACCATTCAAACTAATCGAACTTTTCAAAACGAGAACGAAACGTTGTCGCAGTTGAACAGAATAAACATGATGATCCGCTGAAAGGAAACATTATATGAAGGGCTCGAGGTGAGAGGGCAATATAAAACGTAATACTTGCCGTTTGTACTGCACATGGAGCGTGTCTTCCGGTTGTGTTCAACCCAAATCGAGATGGCCAAAGACAACAGCCACTCATATTACGCACGACTGTCATCGAGCAAATGTAGGGTAACCTGGGGCATGGCGCACCCCAAGGAAAACTTTCATATTGTACACCATTAAACAACATTAGCATGATATGTTGTAGACGGATGTGTGTATTACCCGTTGGAAAATTATTTTTACAAAATTGCAACCTGGATGAGTTGCATTTAGTAGAAAGTGTACCCAAAAAAAACCCTTCCTTGGGACAAGATGGCCCTATGCTTGTCAATATCACCCTCCCCTTGTATCGCTTATATAAACGAACCACTTCTTAAATGTAAAACGTGTACATGCAAACTGCATGATAGCAATATGCTAGGCTATCATAGGTGAACAAATTAAATTGCATTTAACATATAATATACACATTGCAATCCATACATAAATAATATTGGCGTAGTAATATTGAATTATAATTACAGCCTACAGGCTAGCAGAACGTCAGTTATACACAGCTCATATTATGCTAAAATGTACTAAACATAACTGAGCGTGTGTAATACCTTTTTATACAATAAGACCACGTACGTGCGGGTATAACACATAATAACCGTATTGCTCCATATGCATGGGGACCGTATTGCCCCACATGCACTACGTGTTTATTATCACGATGAAGATGAAGAAGAAGAAGAAAAAAACACAACATACTACTGTCCTTTTTGAATTGTTTGACCTAATTAATTAATAATATTATTATATCATCAATTAAGTTCATAACTCATATCGTTATATAATGAGTTGCACCATTTTACTATTGCCAACATATTAGATAAGAGTGTATGACAGTGGATATGAAAAACACACTGATTTAGTTACATATGTATCGTGTTGTTGCGGTTTCGGGGTTGGTATCCCACATATGTAAACTTCATTTTGATCCACACTTTGGGACGTTCAGAGTTTCGTATTTTGCGTACGTGCTAGGGGAACGTCTAAGCTTCAGGGGCCGTTTTGCAACTTTGTGGCATGCCATATGGACAATAATACTGGAGTGACTACTTACTTTGGTCCTAGTGAAAGCAATTTCCTTACCTAGATAATTAAATGCAGTTACGAAAACAGCGGTAGAACACATATTACTGATGCACTAAAACACAAACTTCGTAGTTAACATTGTTTTGGAACGCAGACTAAGCTCAGTCTTGTTGAGTTATGCTATATTGCTCAAGTTGAAGACTCGTTCTATATGTTCATGTTAAATTATATAAATAATGGTAATGATATGTACGACCTCAATCGAGATAACAAAACTATCCCTCAGATAATAAGTAATAATGGGGCTATTGATACATATAGCTGTATCAAAAACACTTAAACAATTTCTAAGACATCTGCCTTTTCCCTATCAGAATATGCGAGTCTAGATTTAGGATAATTAGGGTCGGTGCTCAGGCCTGAAACACTTTCCCGTTTCTTGGTTTGGAGTTTATATACATCCATGCTGCTTTAGGATTTGACTTAGCCTATGTTACTAGCTTTATCTCAAATTCCTTATGTATCCTCTTTGTTGTTTTATGGACTTGATTTCTAGACCTACAATATTAAATTTAGTATTTCCCTGTTTTATTTCCATATAAAGCGTCCACAAAGTGTGTTTCTTCTTAATTTTTTATTGATATATTTTTATTGGTGCTTTCCCTTTATGTCTGTTAATAGTACTCACTAGTCGATCAGGGATGAATTCATCCTCTAACGTTTTAATATATTTTAAAAATGTTCCAATTGGTCGTTTATAGTGCTAGTGCCAAATATATCGCCCCAGTGTGTGTGGTATTTCAGTATTCATACCTTCATAATCCCATTGGTCGTAATAATATATCAGTCGTTTATGAGTTGAGTTGCTAGTTTTGCATAACACCTAAATGTAATAATAAGGACAATGTGATCACTCTTACCAAGTAGTTTTTCGTACACTATGTCATCTATTTTACCTTTTTCATTTGTTAAAACTTAATCAAGGGTGTTAGACTTATTTCATAATCGCCTCCTTGTCGGAGTGTGTCGTGTTGGAATAGAACATTATATATTATACCTTCTTTAAATTATGGGCTTCTTTAACGTCTGGGCTATTAATATTATCTGAGGGTGTGCACCAGTTTTGACAGTGTATGTTGGGATAACTAAAATCTCCAAACAAAAGAAAATGTGACTGTTTATAGTTTGTTGCCTCGCTAATCAAGTTATCCTTTCTTTTTTTATATATCGTTTTTGTTTAATTTTATCTAAATCCATACCGATTCTTGAAAGTTGGACTCCAGTGATAGGTATGATGCTTCTTTGAGTGTTTGTGAGTATATATATACACACTTTTCTTCCTTGGTTATCAATGTTATCAAATAAATTATAGTCACTCAAACAAAGTTAAGTTGTGCTTAGTAAACATTTGGCTTTTCGGTTTAACCTCAGTGATCCTATCACTATACAAATATGTTATACGATTCTACTTTTGACATCTGTATATTCATTGAATAGACTATCAGCGTTGTTGTAAAACATGTAACTGTTTATGTGCATAATTTGTATTTACATATTTTTTTTTGGTTATATGACCTTTTTATCTGCTCGTACCCCATGTCCCTTCGGGGCTTGATTCATACAATTTGTAATGTCTCGACTGAATTTTAATTTGTTATTCCTCTCCTCGCTCACTCTAAACATAAGGACAGTGTCCACACACATCCGGACATGGAGTTCAGGTGGACGTGCGGGAAATAAAGCATGCTTTATTGTAAGCTTGTCTGGTAAAACACTAAAACTGGCGACGAGGATGGTTACTGTATCTTCATTCTTGGTGAGTGAATTGAAACAGAACTGAAACTATAACTGAGCTAACCGAGCATTAATCATGGCGATGATTTTGCCTCAGTTTGCTCCATTTAACTTACCGGGGCCTGCTCTTAGTCAACAATGGGGAAAATGGCTGACGAGATTCGAACGACTGCTCGTTATCAGCAAAATTACGGAACCAGCGGACAAAAGAGCCTGATTATTTCACTTCATAGGGGAGAGAGTGAATGAAATTGTTGACACTATACCAGAAAATGGTGCAGACAATGACTATGGAACCGCTGTCAAAACACTGACTATTTCAAACCATAATTCAACACTGAATATGAAGTGTTCAAATGTCACAAGTGTGAGCAAATGGCAGATGAGATAATTGATGCTTACTGTACTAGGCTACGAGAATTAGCGAAATCTAGCAAATTGCATGACACAGACAGAGAAGTAAAAACCCAGAAAGTGTAACTCGCGGAAATTGCGTCTCAGAGCACTCAGCGAAGACATTACTGTCAGTAAAACTGGCATAAGAGATAGAGAGAGCAGTTTCTGATGATTGTCTCAATATAATGCAATGACAACATGCTAGAAAGCAGACAAACAGACCAGGTAGAAATAAGAGAGAACAATGCTACAGTTGTGGGGGAGACTAACCGCACGAAGATAATTGTCCAGCCAGAGGGAAGACTTGCCACAAGTGTGGAAAGACAAACCACTTTGCCAAATTCTGCAGATCTGCCACTGCTAGAAAGCAGCACAAGCAGTGGGGAGAGTTCAAGAAAAGTGGGGGCAAGTGGGGGCAACACAAGCAGTGGGGAGAGTTCAAGAAAAGTGGGGCAAGTGGGGGCAACACAAGCAGTGGGGAGAGTTCAAGAAAAGTTGGGGCAAGTGGGGGCAACACAAGCAGTGGGGAGAGTTCAACAAAAGTGGGGGCAAGTGGGGGCAGCACAAGCAGTGGGGAGAGTTCAATAAAAGTGGGGGCAAGTGGGGGCAACACAAGCAGTGGGGAGAGTTCAAGAAAAGTGGGGGCAAGTGGGGGCAACACAAGCAGTGGGGAGAGTTCAAGAAAAGTGGGGGCAAGTGGGGGCAACACAAGCAGTGGGGAGAGTTCAAGAAAAGTGGGGGCAAGTGGGGGAAACACAAGCAGTGGGGAGAGTTCAAGAAAAGTGGGGGCAAGTGGGGGCAACACAAGCAGTGGGGAGAGTTCAAGAAAAGTGGGGGCAAGTGGGGGCAACACAAGCAGTGGGGAGAGTTCAAGAAAAGTGGGGGCAAGTGGGGGCAACACAAGCATTGGGGAGAGTTCAAGAGAAGTGGGGGCAAGTGGGGGAAACACAAGCAGTGGGGAGAGTTCAAGAAAAGTGGGGGCAAGTGGGGGCAACACAAGCAGTGGGGAGAGTTCAAGAAAAGTGGGGGCAAGTGGGGGCAACACAAGCAGTGGGGAGAGTTCAAGAAAAGTGGGGGCAAGTGGGGGCAACACAAGCAGTGGGGAGAGTTCAAGAAAAGTGGGGGCAAGTGTGGGCAGCACAAGCAGTGGGGAGAGTTCAATAAAAGTGGGGGCAAGTGGGGGCAGCACAAGCACTGGGGAGAGTTCAAGAAAAGTGGGGGCAAGTGGGGGCAACACAAGCAGTGGGGAGAGTTCAAGAAAAGTGGGGGCAAGTCGAAATATAATAAGAATTCGGGGAAATCAGTTCGTCATATGGATCACACACATTATGATGAGGATCATGATATGTGCCTGTGGTCCCTGTACCAGAAAGAAGTCAACAGCGTGAATAAACCACTGGTAGCAATAACAATCGAACATTCACCGATTCAAATTCGAGTAGACCCGATATCATCGGTCAACTTAGTAGACGATAAATTGTTTCTAAGATTAAAGCAGTTCGGAATCGACACCGAAGAATTTCCTACCAAATCAGAGAGAAAGTCCAGGAAGAGTTGGAAAAACAGGAGCAACTTGACATCATAGAGGAAGTGGTGGACGCTCCGACCCCATGGGTGAGCCCGATAGATGCTCAGCCCAAACCGAAAAACCAAGCGAACTTCTCATATGTGTCGATATGAGAGAAGTCAACAAGGCTATCAGACGCGATCGTCAAGTGACACCGACAATTGATGACAACATATTTGAACTGAACGGGCATCTTACTTCACAAAGCTCGACTTGAATAAAGGATACCATCAAGTAGAACTGTCACCTGAGTCAAAGTACATCACCACTTTCAACGCGAACCAAAAACTGTGGTTGTACAAAAGACTAATGTTCGGACTGAGTTTAGCTGCCGAAGTGTTCCAAAATGCTATCCAAACAACGCTACAATGAATTCGGAAAGCAATCAACATCAATGACGACATAGTGGTGCATGGTTGCCCTCAGGCTGAACACGACGATAATCTGCGTCAAGTACTTGAACGAGTGAAGACAAACAACCTCACGCTCAACATAACTTTGTGTTAGTGTGTTTCATTACTACGAGAGGTATGGGCTTTTGTTCAGTATCACCTGTATCCCCGTCTGTACGTGTTTTTCCCAGCCTGATAATTGTGATTACGTTATCTTTTACGTCTAAGTTCAGATTGTACACGTCATTACACAACACTCAAACAAACTCCATTTATATGTTTACCTTCTCTTCGTGTAGGTTTGTTTCTGGGGCATTGAATATAAGGACATTTGTTAAAGAAAAGTGCGTATTCAACAAGAGAAATCTTTCCTTCTTTGGGTATAACTGGAACCCAGAAGGAGTGTCCGCGGATCCCAAGAAGCTGGATGCATCAGAAAGATGAAGGCTCCAGAAAAGGCAGAGGAAGTGAGGTCGTTACTATGGATGGCTGGCTACGTATATCGCATGATCCCAAATTATGCGACAATAACCGAACCTTTGAGGAGACTAACGACGTCCAAGGTACCATGGGAGTGGGGGAGAGAACAGAAAACATCCCTAGAGAAAATCCACTGTCTTCTTCAGTCAGACATGGTCATCTCATACTGCGAACCTACGAAGCACACTGAGCTGATCGTAGATGCATCCCCGGTGGGACTTGATGCAATTCTGGCACAAAAGGAGTCTGAAGAAGAGGAAGGAGGCAAGATAGTAGCATATGCTTCAAGAGCTCTCACATATGTTTCAAGAGCTCTCACATATGCTTCAAGAGCTCTCACATACGTGCGATATAACCAGACTGAGCGAGAAGCAATGGCTGTCGCATGGGGTACCGATAAATATCAGCTGTACATCTATGGACAACCTGTAGAAATAATCATACACCACAAGCCCCTTGAAGGTTTATTCAACAACACATGTAGCAAGCCGAACGCTAGAATTGAGCGCTGATTGATGAAGATGATGCAAGATCGGTGCGATTATATAGTGACATACATACCTTGTAAGAATCCTTAAAATCTGGCTGACTACATGTCTAGGTACATGGCAGAGTCCAGTGACGAAGTAACCAACCCTGCAAGAGAGGCAGAGCAGTATGTGAACTTCATCGATAGTCATGACATTTCGAAAGCAACGTCCGCGACAGACGTCAAGAAAGCAACTCTTGAGGATGACACCTTAAAATGAATAATAGAACACCTGCTGAAGGGTCGTTGGCTTGAACACCCAAGGAAAGTGGACGTTGACACACTAAATGCACTGAAGAAACTTCAATGTGAGCTGACGGTCACAAGTATTGGACTTCATCTCAAGGGATCGAAGCAGATAATCCCGAAGACACTTCAGGACAGAGTTGTCAAACTGGCGCATCATGGTCACCAAGGGATAGTGAAAACAAAACGTCGGATCAGAAAAATGTGTGGTCTCCTGGGTTAGATGCACTGGTCGAAAAATAGGCGAAGAGCCGTCTTGCCTGTCAAGCCAGCATATACCCGCCGAAATCATTTATGGAACCTCAGAACAAAGCTACCGGATGGACCATGGCAAAATATCGTCTTTGATTTTTGTGGTCCATTCCCATCAGGCAACTACCTGCTGGTCGCAATAGATGAGTAGAGTCTGTTCCCAGAAGTAGAAGTCACGAAATCAACATAGGCATATTCCACGATCCCTAAGCTCGACAAGATGTTCAGCACTCATGGCATCCATGAAGATAATCGGACAAAGGATCACCGTTTCAAAGCACTGACTTCAAACGCTTTGCTGAGCACTCAGTCTTTGAACACTTTGAAGGAAGATAATACATGAATGGCCACAAGCCAACAACGAAGTTGAAAGATTCATGCGAACCCTTGAAAAGGTTGTTCGCTGCGCAATGACCGAAGGAAAAGGGTGGAAGCAGGAGATGTACCGGTTCCTGCGCAGCTACAGAACAACGCCTCTCAGCTCGACAGGAGTACCACCGGCCACGGCACTGTTTAAAAGAAGCATCAGGACAACCCTAACTGAAATCAAGACGCCACTGTTTGATAAAACCATGAGGGAAACATACGCTGCAGCAACGTTTCGAATGCAGCAGTATGTACACCGAAGAATAAACGCCAAACCGTAAAACCTCCAACCAGGAGACGCAGTTCTTGTAAAGCAAAGGAGAGTCAACAAGAACTCAACTCCATACAAACACTCAACATATGAAGTTATAGCGAGAAAAGGAACCATGATCACAGCCAGGAATGATGACCACACCATCACACGAAATATCTCGATATTCAAGCCTGTGGAAATCAAGATGGAATCTTCCGTCTTACCAACAGAAGACGACCCGCTAGATGAGAACCCATTGAGCGGCAACATGTCAATGGACATGTCACTTGAAGAGACAACCACACCGAGCCATGTGGACTCACCTAGATACCCGTCTAGGTCCACTATAAACCAAAAACCCGGCTTGGCTGATAGACAATCAGTAGTATGTTACAGACCTAGGATCGCTTACAGCCATAATAACGCTGTGGGACATTTGACGTACAGGACATAAAGCATGGTTTGTTGTAAGCTTTTCTCGTCATTTAGTAAAACACTAAACAATTGTCCTTGCCCGTGGTGGCCCTCTCACCCTGTACAACCATTTCCCCTCATCAGTTATCTATTTTGACCTGGCCTTCTCTGGGAGTTTCTTTCCTTCCTCTCGGTTTTGTTAAGTGGAATCTGAGACATTTATATTTGTTATCTGCTTCCCTTAAGTTTGATAGTCGATTAAAAAATTCCAACGTTGTGCTAGTGTATTTCATTACTACCTTGTATGGTATGGGCTTTTGTTCAATATCACCTGTATCCCCGTCTGTACGTGTTTTTCTCAGCCTGATAACTGTGATTACGTTATCTTTTACGTCTAAGTTCAGATTGTACACAAACCTCAAACAAACTCCATTTATATGTTTACCTTCTCTTCGTTTAGGTTTGTTTCTGGGGCATTGAATATAAGGAATTTGTTTCCCTATTTTTTCTGTCATTGATTTATTTTACTGCTTCTAGCACAACATTTTCACTGTCTTGGGTGGTTTGTAAGCTCCTACGTTTATGCATCCTTTGCAACCATTTACTTACTAACGATTTATGTTACTTCTTTTTTATCACATTTCGCATCTAACCTTTTCTCTACGGCCTCAAGTCTCATTTTCATAGTTTCGAAATACAACTCGCATCTCTTTTCGAGAAATTTGTAAAAAAAAATTAAACTTTTGGATTGCGTTTTAACAAAACCATATGTACCCAGGTTTCTACATTGCCTCATACTCACCACGTTCGAATTTCAAGCATTTGATGCACTATCGGTTTCCACAGTACTCGCATTCGAGCATTATCTCTTTCTCACTTTTAAAGACTTGTTCACAGTCTTCGCATTTCCAAGGTTATCTCCCATCTCTTCCCGATTCAGAGTTTGTGCTACCCCTCCGTGCCCGTTATTGTTTAGTTTTGCGTTTGGAGCGCTACAGATTACTACATTTTCGCCAGCATCTTGTTTTGGCACCGTGTGCTGACAATTTTCAATCATATCTGTAATTCCAGAAAAAATCAATTTCCATATACATATATATATATATATATATATATATATATATATATATATACACACACACACACACACACACACACACACACACACACACACACACACACACACACACACACACACACACACACACACACACACACACACACACACACACACACACACACACACACACTTACCCTTTGTATGCTGTTGTACTAAGAGTATGTGCAGATGTTTCCAAAGCATTACGTCCAGTGCTCGACATGACCTCTTAATATGCATATGGATCAAGTTGGGAGAGCGGCTCTAACTACGTTATCATTGCATTACCGATTTTTTTCTAGCCTAACCTGTGTTATTTACATTTTGCACCTAACCGGAAAAAAGAATGAACATTTTGGCGGGAAATCTAAATGGGTCGAATTCCAATTATAGATTAGATTGACATTGCGTAAACACAGAGTTTACATCTAAACATCACGATATGGTCATCAGTATATTACTCGAACAATATTACTAGGATGAAAATGCCCTCTCACCACTGCAAACAGCCAAACAATTTACTAAGCAACGTAGCTCATAATGTAAACAGACATCGCGTAACCGGAAGCTGCCTAGCCAATATTATAGTAAAGGCAGACTTTAATGTACGCAGACCGTTCGTACGGTTGAACAATTTTGTCTCACACAGCATCTGCGTATTAGTTATGTTGTCCATATCAGCTTGTGCATGGTCGACTAACTCAAGCTCACCATGTGTGGCACCCAATCATTTGACAGTGTAGTTTAAAGAGAAGGCGATCTGCTGGATTGTGTCCATCATATTTCTAAAGAGTTGCTCTTTGCTGACATACACAATAGCCAAGAAAACATTGTTTCATTTGGAGGGAGTGTAGATGTAGCCGGGTATCACATGTTTGGTTCCTGCTTGCATTCCATGATGGATGCATGCCAGATTAACGATGTGTCATTCTGAATGGAAAAAACTATTTACCATACTGATGTGGAAGGACAGGCGTACGTGCTTACGACCATCTGCGCGCCTGTTTGTCGCAGCACCGGTGTTACATCACACGTTTCCAAGAAATATCCAGATTTGTCACACACAAATAACTCAACAAGATTCAGTAATTATGCATTTTGATAAGAATTGATTGTAACATTTTGTATGTGCGGTGAAATGGGAAATAATAATGTATCAATTGTTACACATGCATTTCCCATTTGACATTTCATTATATATTTTGTTCTATGCATAATGTTTGTTGAAATATTTAAAGAACACAAATTCAATTCAGTTCGTATTAGTGAAAACAATGTTCAAACCACCCAGGACTCGAACCAGACTCTCCTGTTACTTATGGGTGGTACTACTTTACAAACTCTTTCACGTTTGTCGGGCAAAAAAGGTTTAACTGTAACAACCACGTGTCCCGTTTGTTCACAAAGAACACTGACTCTTAAAACCAACTTTGCAATAGTAACAGTCTGCAGTCAAGACACTTTTTAATGACGTTGTTGTCAACATGTAATGCTAATTAGACGGACCGAGTTGCCCACTTCTTTGTCGCGTCTGAACCAACAGGAATGGGAAAATACATTGTACAGTTTCAGAACGTTGCTACGTACTAAGCATAGCATTCTGACTAATATATAAACCGTAGAAAATGGACTTATGTATTAGTCTACAGAAATTTGCAACAGACAAACAAGTGTCGACAGGTATAGCCGACAGTTGCTTAGATTAGCACATATATACAGCATTGTTAGTGGCGCCAGATCCGAGATACCGTACATTCAAAATGTATGGCGTATTTTTCATACACTACATGCAATGTATGAATAATGACGCCTCCAATACAAGTGAACCTAGGCAAAAACTTGTGGCTATAGCATAACCAGGCAGAAGAACCTTTGAACCTGTTCCATGTCCAAATTCCTCCTGCTTACTTCACTAATGTGACGCGTGCAACCGTCTCCTTCCCATTTGTTACTTTCTCATCCGTCTCACTGCTTGCATGCAAATTAAAGGAGCCTGATTTGCTATATCCATTACTAGTGTTTCTACGCCCACGTGTCATACAAAATAATGTAAAATCCTTTAACTTTTAATCTGTTATAATATATATATATATATATATATATATATATATATATATATATATATATATATATATATATATATATATATATATATATATATATATATATATATATATACATACATACATACATACATACACACAACAAACCCAAAAACAACGTCTCAGTTGAGGTGGCAATACTGTAGAATATAATGCTATTTAAACGGTGTTGCACATGGCCTAAACTACATACCACGAACTGCTGTGGCCGTTCCTTGTAAGCACACACATCCCTCAAAATGTCACGTCAACCGCCGCGGCGTCCCGTCCAAGTCACCGTTCACAATGACAGTAAAACAGCGAGTAAGTGAACAACTTCGATTAAGGGTTGTTACTGAAGACGACATTTTAAATAGGAGTTTCCAAGATTATGCCAATTAAAAAACTGTTTATATATTCTGCGCCATTTTTCTCATATAGCTTTTAATGATAACGTTACTTTATCCATACGTTGTCAAAAGAAAATAATATTTTAATATGAAATTGCTATGACATTGGTTTAATACATAAAACAAATTAGTTCTTACAGAGTGCAGCATTTAGTATGTAGGAACGTTCAAAACGCTTTCCACTCCATCCCCTGGCAGACATTACACTCCGTCCCTGACAGACCTTACACTCCACCCCTGGCATACCTTACACCCTATCCCCTGGCATACCTTACACTCTATCCCCTGGCAGACCTCTCGGGGAAGAAATCAGCCACGCTGTAAATACTGGACGAGAGTTTTTTTTTGCACACCACTGTATATAGCCATATTGCCAGGTACTCATTTATTTATTAGTGAGCATGCAGTATAAGTGTGAAAAGGTGTGCAAGAAGCAGAATCATATCCATCATTAGTAACATAATATGACACACTGAACAGTTTCATTCAATAAATCAATCTAATCCATTGACGTCTTTGCTGGTCTTGACTATTGGTGGAAATGTCGCCTCTTTCTCTTCCACAGTAAAGGTTTGGCAACTTCAGCGCCCTTAGCCTCTCACCATAATCGAGGTTCTTCAGTTCTGGGACTATTAATGAGTTGTCCTGCGAAACAGTTTATCTTCCCCCATGGATAGATCCTCCCAGGGGGAAGTTGCCTTAGGATATCTCCCCCAACCCTGTATATCTTACTCCTCTCCCAATACCCAAGTTGTCTTGACCCCCAAACTATTTTCCAATACAACTAAAGTCAAGAACATGGTTCAACTAAATCATTATTTATTATACATTTCATCATGTAATCATTTACAATTATCACAAAAGAGTTCACGTGCAATGAATTACAAAATCATTTTCATCACTAGTAATTATCAGAGCAAAAAAATACTTTTAAAATAAGTCACAAACTTGAACACATTAATGCATTACGGGTCTACTCTGATCACACAAATTTCCGTCCCGCTTCGCTGCACCATTACTGGCAGTCACTGCAAGTGACACCGATGAGACACTTTCTGTGGCAGGAGAGCTTTCACCTGACACACTTCTTAATCTTAGCAGCCAGGAATCCCCAGGTGTAGAAGACTTTCATTGTGCACTCCTTCTAGGTAAGAAACTCATTTGAATAATTGACTTGGTTTGTAAGAAAATTATCGTTATAATGTCTGGTAATTGGTTACTCCATGCAGTTCTGATTAATCATCAACCGAAAGTATGCTAAATGCTTAAATGCAGCAATTTATACTGATATTTGAATATTAAACATAGCTTGCTGCGGAATTATTGCAATTTAAGAGTAATTACGTTTAAATGAACACTTAATGCTGTCCCTATATCCAGCTACCATTAATCAAGTTCAAATATAAATTTCATATAAATAAAAAACATACATGGGACCCAATATATAATTATGATATATAATTAGAGGGTTTACGGAGATTTATTTTTCATTACATATTTTTTTAATGCCATTATGGTGTCCAGGAACTAATTTTCAGGTGAACGATCCACGTAATGAAAAATGTTTTGCATCGATTCTTAATCTGAATATTAAACGTTGCTTGCTGGGTAAGTATTGCAATTTAAGAGTAATTACGTAATGCAAACGTAATGTTGTCAATATATCAATCAAATTGTAATCCCATCTGGGGGATAATAAATCCCAGTGCGGTAATATTTGTGTGTATCAACAAGTTATTTGATATATGTACTCACTGTCCGGTACAGATTATCGTACACTTGTAACTCACCAGGTGCACAGTTCACTGCATACATTATTACCCAGTGGTTGCCGTTGCTGTTCAAGATTTGAACAAACTCATCGGTCTGTACTGAAATCTGCCGGCATTCCCCAATGTCGCAGTGCATCAATCCACTAAAGAAGCAGTAGCTCCATATTGATACTGATGATATGATTCGTGTAGACCCCTTCCTTAAATAGGCGAAATTACATTTTCAAAAGCTTGTGCTCAAACACTTTTGTCTGAGAAGTGGGTGAAAGGATTTAGTGATTGTGTATTGTGTGTGGTTACCAAACAAAACAAATCAAAAGTAAATTAACTATATTGCGAGGACACATTGGCAACGTGTCTAAGCCAATATACAAAGGCGGTTCCTTGAAACATGTATTCACAACATTGGGGTGTTGATATGCTGAGCAGCAGCTCCGAGGATTATACACCTCAATAATAATGAGAAGAGAGCTGTTTGTTGTTGAGGCAGCTGACCATGATTAACTCTGTGCCTTGAAGAAAGAGTTGTGTGTCTTGTTGTTGAATTGGCCGATCTTGATTAACTCAGTACATCGATGAGAGACTTATCAAGATTAACTCAGGAATCAGTTCATATGATTCAATTATTTGTAAATGTATAATATTGTAAAAGTAAACACGCACAATGTTCTTTCATAATAACATATAGCATAAATTATTCTGACTCATATTTGCTAGTTATAAACTTTCTTGCATAAGAATTGACATACACACACGTTTATAAGGGGGGATAAGGTACCCAGGGTTGCCTATGTATATAGGCAACCCTGTAGGTAGGTAATATGCCTACCCCAGGGTATCTTCCCCCTGGGGGAAATATATCTTCCCCGGAGTAAGATACCCTGGGGGTGTAGATGTCCAGGGGAAGATACCCTGACACACCGGCATCGCTAGTGTCGACGTAAATGTTGGAGGTGAGTCAGGGTAGGGACATCTTGTTTCTAGATAAGCAGAAACCGACACAGTCGTAAACAATTTTGCCGGAACAGTCAATGCATGTGAAAATGAAAATAACGCGTCCGCACTTACTTGTCTCGTACGAATAACGTCACATCCTCGCGCTCCGGTGACGACAACGGTGTAAAAATGGCGGCGATAATATACCTGTATGGAATTTGAACCGAACAAAACGCGCATACTGCGTTTCCCCTCACATTCGAATCACGTCACATCCTAACGCTACGGTGACGCCAACGTATGTTCCTGTATGGAATTTGAACAGAACAGAATGCGCTTTCCCATCACTCACTCGTCGCTCGCTTCTTCCTTAGCAACGTCATCTTAGTTTTATTACCGTCAATATGTCGACACAAATCAAAATACGAAAGTATAACCTCATTATAACGAATTTCGCAGTAACTGCGAACAATACCAATAATGCACTCACACGAATATACATTTCAGTCGTGTCCACACTGTTGACTGAATACAGTTACTGATATCGGTTAAATTGCTTATTTTTAGGGATTACATTCGTCTGTGTCAGCGCTGCACACTCGTGTAACTGTCGTCTGACCCCTGAATTCGCCGCATACCAGCACAATGTCTATTCTGTAGACCGCACCAACGTTTTTCAAAATCGGTCTCCGGACTGGGTCGACGTTGAGAGGTACCTGTAATGATATATGCTGCCATCTGGTGCTGTTGGTCGAAGGCACGATGTAGTATATTAAAACGTGTATAACCATACTATGAACATCGATGCATCTTATATTAAATGGTGACAGCGGTAAGAATTAGCTACAAAGAACATGTAGACCATGTGAATAATTCCTATACTAGTTCTTGAACGTGCGTTGAAACCTTAAAATACCATTACCGTACCTGAACGAACATGGCCACAACAAAAATGCCTACTATGAACTGTTGCCACGAACCCGTGGCTGACGCATTCAGAGCATTTAAGTCTAGAATGGAATTATATATCGAAGATCACAACGTCAGTGACCGTCACAAACAAGCAACACAAATCAAAATAGCACTTGGAGATGAAGGAATGAGAAGAATCCTGGCATCAAGTTTGTCCGACGATGACAAGAAAGATCCAAATGGAGTATGGGCCCTCATATATACAGATATATAATTAACTTTTTTCCTTGTATGTTGTGTTTATCCTAATCTTCTCAAACATTGTATTACCCTCCTTTGAAGCTGCAATGCTACACTGTTCTGAAACTTGTATAACAGTAACACTAATAATAATAATAACAATTATTATTATTATTATAACAGCATTAATTGTTATTACTTAGTAATTTTATATTACAGTAGTACCTAGAATAGTGTCCCCATATTATAATTTATATAAAAGTTTCCGTGTCCTGTATATAAGGTATTTACATTTCCCAAAATTGAGTAACATCTGCCATTTTTCAGACCATTTAACTAATCTATCGAGATCGTTTTGTAAATGTTGGTTATTTAAATATGTCAGCTCATTTAGCAACTACTGTAAATGTTGTGACACGATCGAGTTGTTCCAACTGTTACACCATCCTCCCAAATCATGTCCTGCGTACAAATACAGGTGCCTACCATGCGGATGTATGGGTAATTGGAAAAAGCTCTGTCGAAAATGACGACATATTCCATAAATAAAATTTGACAAAGACACAGAGCCAACATCAAAGATGGAAGCAAAGTCAAGAGGTCGGAAAGGAAGATTTGAAACAGAGACACAGAAACAGGACCGGCGGATGAGTATGAAATCTCAAAATGAAGTCCGTTTTGATACAGACAGTGACACTGACTCAGGGAGTGAAAACTACAACACATACCCTACAATTTCAATATCAATCCAGTCCAGAGTAGCGACATGTCAGTCAATGGTGTCCTCCAGGAATATGCTTTCGCTACAGTGGTGATACATATATATATATATATATATATATATATATATATATATCGATGCGCACAAAGTAAAGGGGCATCTGCGGATAAAGATATACACTGGTTCAGGAGGAAATACCCTACTACTACGAACATTTAAACAGATATTTGGTAGTATTCCACCTGAGCAAATGCTACAGCGTGAACCAAGTATCAAACTGTCTTCCTATACAGGTGACAATACCAAATGTTTTGGATCCACCGAGTTAAGCATTCGACGAAACGACCAGAACGAGTACCATTGCCAGACGTGTGGTTGTCGAAGTAACAAGATGTGCAATGCTGGGGTTGCCAGCGAGCGAAATGCTGAAGTTCGTATCCCTTGGCGTCGGCCCAACACCTCTATTGCCGCAGCAATGGCCATCAACCCACAGTCGGTCGTGTTGCCCTCACTGGAGGGTTCATTTGATCAAAGAGTACTGTGGTAGAAAGATCCATCTACAGTATAACCTAAACGTCTACACATGGTTACAGTTGCCCAACAAAGTACGTTATGTTATTCGTCTCTGACGTTTATGTATAATGCGGTTTATGAAGTAAGTTGTGATGAATCACCAACAATAAAACAACTTAAATGCTACAATGTAGATTAGAAATAATAGTAATAATAAGATATTTTATTTGGAATAGCGCCAGATCCAAAATTGTTCGTGGCACGTCACAACATATTAAAATAGTGTAGTGTAAAACAAATAAATGTATTTAAAAAACTACTAATTCTAAGAATTACTTTAAATAAATACAGCAATAAAATAGTGTGGAAATACTAAAATAGGAAATCACTAAATAATTATAAAAGCAGCTAGTAATAAGAATTATAAAAAAATATTAATATAGCACAATAATTATATAACAATAATACTAATAAATCAATAAATGTATATATATGATTAATAATAATAAATAATTTAATATTTTTGTAAAATATTTGTTTAATACTTTTAAAATGTATTGTTAAAATAATGTCAACTATCATGAATAAGATTGCTGGAATAGTCATAATTAAATTGCTATGACTAGAGGAAAACGTTCACCTGGAATATACGCTAATTTGCGATACGAAAGATATGTGTCTTTAGTCGACATTTGAAGCTGGCGAAAGTGTCACAGGTTTTAATAAAGTTAGGTAAAGTGTTCCACAGGGACGCCGCAGCCACTGCGAACGAGCCGTCCCCAGCCTTGGTACGAGAGCGCTTCACTTCCAAACTATTACGGCTGGCTGAGCGCAGTGCTCTTGCCGGTTGATATGTGCGCACGAGTTCACACAGATAGACTGGCGCTTCGTCGTGCTGGTATTGGGATACTGAACAGTGATTGCAGTATAATTATTGCATTTAAGCATAATTATTTTAAATTGCATACATTTAGTGCATTAAATTCCTCTAGGTAAGAAACTCATTTAAATAATTGACTTGGTTTGTAAGAAAATTGTCTGGTAACTGGTTACTCCAGGCAGTTGTGATTAATCTTCAACCGAAAGTATGCTAAATGCTTAAATGCAGCAATTTATACTGTTATTTGAATATTTAACATTGCTTGCTGTGTAATTATTTCAATTTAAGAGTAATTACGTTTAAAGGCAAACTTAATGTTGTTAATATATCAATCAAATAGTAATCTCACTAAAATAGGAAAAACAGACTTGGGAGTGCACTGCATCACCATCGGGGGCCTGGTGAATCGCAGTGCGGTCATATTTGTGTGTATCAACAAGCTCCTTGATGTCGTTACTCACTGTCCGGTACAGACTATAGACACTTGTAACTCACCAGGTGCACAGTTCACTGCATACATTATTACCCAGTGGTTGCCGTTGCTGTTCAAGATTTGAACAAACTAATCCGTCTGTACTGGAATCTGCCGGCATTCCCCAATGCCGCAGTACATCAATCCACCAAAGAAGCTGTAGCTCCATATTTATACTGATGATACGATTCGGGTAGACCCCTTCCTTAAGTAGGCGACCAGACATTTTGAAAGGCTTGGGATCAAACGATGTTTGTCTCTGAAATGGGTGAAAGGATTTAGTTATTGTGTATTGTGTGTGGTTACCTAACAAAATAAATCAAAGGTAAATAAACTATATTGCGAGGACACATAGGCAACGTGTCTAAGCCAATATACAAAGGCGGATCCTTGAAACTTGTATTCACAACATTGGGGTGTTGCCAGGCTGAGCCAGCTGCGAGGATTATACACCACAGTGACTTGAGAAGAGAGCTGTGTGTTGTTGAGGCAACTGACCATGATTAACTCAGTGCCTTGAGAAAGGAGATGTATGTTTTTTTGTAGAGGTTGCCGATCATGATTAACTCAGTGCCTCGATGAAACACTATCGTGATTAACTCAGGAATCACTTCATATCATTCATTCATTAGTAAATTTATAATGTAATACAATAAACACGCACAGTGTTCTTGCAGAATAACATATAGCAGAAATTATTCTGACTCAGATTTGTTAATTATAAATTTTCTTGCAAAAGAATATACATACACACACATGAATAAGGGGGGTAAGATATACAGGGTGGGGGAAAGATATGCCTACACTAGGGTATCTTCTCCCTGGGCGAAAGATATCTTCTCCCGGGGTAAAATACCCTAGGGGGATCGCTAGTATCGACGTCAGTGGTGGAGGTGAGTCAGGGTAGGGACATATTCTTACTAGATAAGCAGAAACCGGCACAGTCGTACACAATTTTGCCTAAACAGTCAACGCATGTGAGAAGGAAAATAACGCGTCCGCACTTACTTGTCACATACGAATCACGTCACATCCTAGCGCTACGGTGACGCCAACGTATATTCCTGTATGGAATTTGAACAGAACAGAATGCGCTTTCCCATCACTCACTCGTCGCTCGCTTCTTCCTTAGCAACGTCATCTTAGTGTTATTACAGTCAATATGTCGACACAAATCAAAATACGAAATTATAACCTAATTATAACGAATTTCGCAGTAACTGAGAACAATACCAAAAATGCACTCACACGTATATACATTTCAGACGTGTCCACATTGTTGGCTGAATATGGTTACTTATATACAAATAATATCTATTCTGCAGAACGCACCAAATTTTCAAAATCGGTCACCGGACTGGGTCGACATTGAGAGGTATCTGTAATGATATGTGCTGCCATCTGGTGCGGTTGGTTAAACATCCACCATTTCCAATACGAAGGCACGATGTACGTTAGCTATATTAAAACATGTATAACCATCATATAAACATCGATGCATCTTATTAAATGGTGACAGCGGTAAACATTAGCTACCAAGAACATGCAGACCATATGACTAATTTGTACAACACTATACTAGTTCTTGAACGCGCGTTGAAACCTTAAAATACCGTTACCGTACCTGAACGAATATGGCCACAACAAAAATGCCTACTATGAACTGGGACCACGAACCCGTGGCTGACGCATTCAGAGCATTCAAGGCTAGAATGTAATTCTATATTGAAGATCAGAACGTCACTGACCGTCACAAATAAGCAACACAAATCAAAATAGCACTTAGAGATGAAGGAATGAGAAGAATCCTAGCATGAAGTTTGTCCGACGATGACAAGATAGATCCAAATGCAGTCTGGGCCCTCATTGAGGAAAAGGTTGATGCAACAGTCAAGAAAAGGTTTCGCGTCCATCGTCTGGAGTTAGCACATATGCGCCAGAAATCCGACAAAAATACAACCGACTTTGTATCAATATTCCGTTAAAAAGGATACAAAGTGTCAATTTGAAAACAATGAACTGAATGAAAGATTGGTCGAAATGATCGTAGTATTTACTACGTAGAAGACTTGCGCAAAGAACTGCTATCAAAACGTAAAGGGTAGTTGATCAAGGACGTTATAGAAAGAGGCCATGAACATGAGGCCTTACAAGCTTCGCAGACATCTCTGAGAAATATGTCAGCTCCTATAGCAACTACTGTCAATGTTGTGACACGTTCGAGTTGGTCCAACTGTGGTTTACATCACCCTCCCAAATCGTGTCCTGCGTACAAAGACAGGTGCCTAGCATGCGGAAGTACGGGTCATTGGAAGAAACTCTGTCGAAAATCATGACATATTCCAGAAAGTAGATTTCACCAAGACAGACAGCCAACATCAAAGAAAAGAAGGAAACAAAGTCAAAAAGTCGGAAAGGAAGGTTCGAAACAAAGACACATAAGTACAACTGGCGAGGGAATATGGGATATCAAAATGAAGTCGGTTTTGATCCAGACGGTGACATTGACTCAGAGAGTGAAAACTACAACACATACGCGAACACTTTCAATCCAGTCCAGAGAAGCGACATGTCAGTCAATGCTGTCCACCGAGAAGAAGCTTTCGCTACATTGATGATATATCACGATGATCCCAAAGTTAAGGGACCTCTGCGGATATAGATATACACTGGATCAGGAGGAAATACCCTACCACTACGAACGTTTAAACACATGTTTGGTAGTCTTCCACCAGAGCAAATCCTACAGCGTGAACCAAGTATCAAACTCTCTTCCTACACAGGTATGTTCACAAAATCGAAGTTTGTGACTTTCCCAACACACTATCCTTCTGGAAGATACCGAGAACATCAATGTGGACATGATGAATTTTTCGTCAAATAAGCAAGGTCAGATCAGACATGAAACTGCCTGTTCCGAAATGATCTACTCTTAGTGGTCTGAGCCAAGTAATATTCACTGGTTGGCCAAACACAATCCAAGAAGTACCAAACAATTTGCGTGAATTCTGGAACTATCACCATGAGCTGGTAGTTGAAATTGGAGTCATCTTCAAAAGAAAGCAAGTTGTTATACCTGAGCCGCTTCGAAGTGATATCTTCGCACAACTACACGAAGGACACGAAGGCATAGAGAAACCAAATGTCTTTCCCGTGAAAGCGTTTTCAGGCCTCGCATCAACAAGGTTATTGAGAATATCTGCAACAGTTGCCAGCTATGCCAGGAACTTCAACCTCGACAAGTGAATGAACCAATGATCATGCATGAGTGACCTGGAACAAACAAAATGGATCAAAGTAGGCACATATCTATTTGAAATTTGTGATCGCAACTACTTGATCATCTCAGACTATTTTAGTCGATATCCGGTCGTTAAATAACTGCCAACTACTACTGCTGATACAGTTATCATAGCAACAAAGGAAACTGTCAGCATACTGGACGTGCCATGCGAAATAGTTTTTTTTTCACTGTGGAATATCAAGCACACAACGTCAAGTCCACGATATCCCCAATCAAATGGCTTTATCGAAAAACAGATTCGTTACATCAAACCAATCATCAAGAAATGCCTAAGATTAGGAGGAGATTTCAACAAAGCGTTACTCAACGTCCGAGCGACACCACTGGGCCCTGATGTTTCAGTGACAACGCCTGTTCCATGTCGTGTTCATATAACACCCGACGAGTACCGTGCTCACATCAGAAAATGTTCGCCGATCAACATACCAGAGAAATGGCTCCATTGTTAAACTGACAATAATGCGTGTACTGAAACACGAAAAGATAGACTAGTTTCCCGCCAAGGTGATCTCACAAATCGGCGAGTGGTCTACCGATTCGTTTTTCACTACATGAAATAATTCAAACTAATGGTTGATAAGATATTGCGACCAGACGCAGTACCAGCCGATAATGTTCCAGTTGAATATAAGGAGAATGTCCAGTCCATGACGCCCACGAGTCCAGTGAACACGCAGGACGATGTTGCTAGACGACTAATGCATGTGAAGCAGGAAGAAAGGAGTCGGTGATGACTACATGATCGGGCCACGTGGTTTGTCAGCCACATCTATATGAACTGTAATGCATGGATGTAATAATGGGACTCTGTGTGAAGACAAATACTTTGATAAACATTTGGCTAAGCGTTCGAACCACTGGCATTCAGAGTAGTGTTGAGCCACATACAGTGACTGTAACACTTTGTGAAGACAGGGGCATGTGAACACACACTTGATCAACAGTTATTTAATGTTTAGAGCCAGTACGATCAGTTAGTTAAGCGTTGTAACCAGATATTGTTACGGTAACACAAAATAACTTTATGGAAGTGGGAAGGGGGTTAATGATATGTGCTGCCATCTGGTGCGGTTGGCCGAACATCCACCATTTGCAATACGAAGGCACGATGTATGTTAGCTATATTAAAACATGTATAACCATAATATGAACATCGATGACTCTTATTAAAGTATCAGCTTGTTTTTTTCTGAAAGCGAGGTACACCGATTTAATGAATTTCCCACACGAAGTCAGTTAATTCATGTTATCACTTGTCTAGAATCCAGGCCCACCTCGATTTCGACGTAATTAACTTTCAATATGTACAGTAACCATGCAAAATGCATGCTGATCTACGGAACATGTAAATTATGAAATATGTTATGCGAAAAACACATTTAATCACCTTTTCGAAGCTTGAATTCGCCATATTGCTCCCTGCATTCGCAAGATGGCGACACTTAAAGCGAGGTAAATATGCGAATTCAATAATCGAGAAAGGTGATTAAATGTGTTTTTACGCACAACATGATTAATAATTTACATATCCCGTAGTTCAGTATGCTTTGTGCATGCTATTACATGCAAACCAAAAAGCTTCAAAGAAGGCCATACAATCTCTCGGTATGGTGAAGAGATCATTTAAACACATGGATAGACAATCCTTTGTAACACTGTACGGAGAGTACAACGGCTACATTGAGGTGGACCCTTATCTCGCTATCAGTGTCGTCATCTTGCGAAAAAAGGGGCAAGATGGTGCTTAGTGCAGGTTAAAGATACAAATTGGAGCTGCGAAAAATACGATTAAAAGCGTTCTTAAGCACAACATGTTTATTGATTTACATGTTCCGTAGTTCAGTATGCATTGTGCGTGGTTACTGAACAAACTGCATGTTAATAACGACGAAAGTGAGGTGGTTCCGGATATTAGACAAGTGCCTTCATGTTTAACGTGCTATGAAAGTTTATTGAACATTGTTGGACTGATTTTGTAAAGCGAAAAGCTGCCATTCCAGTGTATGAAGCAAACAACTAATTTTTACCAAAACATCTGATGATGATAAAGTTCTTCATATAACGAAATGTTTGCTTTAATTATAATCTCATAAATATAATAATAAAACAAAATTAACACGTTGTTAGCATAGCTCTACTATAATGAAATAAGAATAATAACGCAAGACAACGTCAGGCATGAGTCACATTTGTCATCAAACAAAGGAAAATAATGTACCACGTATGTCTACGAAGACTCATACCAGCTAATACCAGTCTTTCCTGATATTCCAATTCCAAGAAAAACAAACTATGTTTACCGCAACTGTTCAAATCAATGGATTTAAAGGGTCACCTGCATACAAATGGAAAACTTATGCCATATCTTAAAAAAACTTATGTCATATCTTAACAAAAATACTCATATCATACTGATCAAGTTGACAGTGTATTATATTTATGAAAAGGTAACGCCTGACATAATATGCTATTTGCATGACCGAAATCATGATAATCTTAGAAATGCTGGGCTTTTTACGGTAAGTTCCATGGATAGTTCTAATTATATGTCATTTTTATTTATTTAGTCTGACAAATAATATAGAAGCAATTTTGCTGCTGAACAATTTAATATAAAAATATGACTTTACAATTATATAGTAAATCAATTGTTTAAACGTACACAAATGAGGTGATGATCCTGCTTGGCATATGTCGTCCATGTCTCACTGTCGTACAGCAGATGCTGAGGACACAGGCATTGTACACTTGAATCCTAGTGTTCAGTGTTTTCCCGCACCCTATTGGTCAGTGTGGATATGGCGGAAGAAACTTTGCCAATGCGTTTGTTGATATCGACATCATTGGACAGGTTGCTTGTGATCTTTGAGCCGAAGTATGTGAAGCCTTGGACAACTTCTAGGGTGTGCACGTTGATTGAGCGTAGCGGACGTCCTGACCCATGATGTTGTACGTCTTCTTGATGTTCATGGTCAGGCCAAATTCTCTACATGCATCAGCATACGTGTCTATCAGTCTCTGAAGGCTCTCTGCGGAGTGGGACGTAAGCTCAGCATCATCAACAAAGAGATGTTCACGAATGAGGACTTTGCGCGAGGACACAGCCCTGTTTGACTCCGCTCTTGATGGGAAAAGCGCTTGAGACTGCTCCGTCATATCGCACTGTGCTTTTCATGTTGCTATAAAAGGCTGTGATCATGCTCAACAGCTTTGGTGGACAACCGATCTTTTCCAGTAGTTGGAACAGGCCACTCCTACTGACAAAGTCGAAGGCCTTGGTCAGATCGATGAAGGCAATGTAGAGGGGTACTTGCTGTTCGCGGCATTTCTCCTGTAGCTGGCGCAAGGAGAAAAGCATGTCGATGATTGACCTGGCTCTGCGGTAGCCACACGGAGCCTCGGGGTACACTCGTCTGCCAGTCTGTTCAGTATGACTCGCACAAAAGGTTTGCCTACAATGCTGAGCAGAGAGATACCGCGGTAGTTGTTACAGTCGCCGCGGTCACCCTCTTTCTTGTACAGGGTTATGATGATGGCATCCCGCATGTCTTGGGGCACTGTGCCCTCCTCCCAGCACTGGCAAAGAAATTGATAGAGTTTGGTGAGCACCACAGGCTTGACACACTTGATGATTTCTGGGGAAATGCCATCACTTCCCGGGGTGGAAATGTATATTAGAACATTATATATTAGTCAATAAAGAATTACAGTGAACTCCGCTGAACAAAATCGCGAACAGAATCAGTCGCCTAATAGAATCAGTTAGCTAAGTTATTCTTTTAAACCGTGTCCTCTGAAAAATCCCGTAGTCTCGAAGTTTGTGAGCACTTAGTCGATATAACCCGTGGCGCCTCTAGTGGATAATATAACACTATATTACTATATCTAATGCAACAACCGCGAATGAGAGAAAATTTATCGTATCAGGTTCCATTATATGGAGTCACCGTTTGTTGCAAAGTTCATCGCCTAGATCCAAACCGTACTTTTCACTGTGAAGAAAATTATATATTTATTACTGATTCTGGGTGCATAGATAATTAGATTAATTAGGCTGTCATCCGAGGATTTGGCTAATTCATCAAGTACCACTTAAACTGTATCACTTTAAACGATGCAATTCGAATCAAATGAATGGAAGGATGGATGGATGGATGGATGGATGGATGGATGGATGATGGATGGGATGGATGGGCGGGCATGATCACAGCCTTTCACAACAACATGAAAAGTACAGTGCGATATTTCCCCCATCAAGAGCTGAATCAAACAGGGCTGTGTCCTCGCTCACACCCTGTTTGGAATCTTCTTCTCCCTCGTACAGTCTCAAGCGTTCAGAACCTCTTAAGATTGCATCTACATCCACACCAGATCGGATGGCAAGCTCTACAATCTGAATCGCCTGAAAGCAAAGAGTAAGTTCCGCAACGTCCTCATTCGTGAACTTCTCTTTGCTGCTGATGCTGAGCTTACGTCCCACTCCGCAGAGAGCCTTCAGAGAGTGATAGACAGGTTTGCTGATGCCTGTAGAGAATTTGGCCTGATCATCAGCATCAAGAAGAAGAAAAACATCATGGTTCAGGATGTCTGCAACGCTTCACCCATCAACATCAACGAGCACACCCTAGACGTTGTCCAAGACTTCACCTACTTGGGCTCAACCATCACCAGCAACCTGTCCAATGATGTCGAGAACAACCTGTCCAATGATGTCGAGAACAACCTGCCCAATGATATCGAGAGCAACCTGTCCAATGACGTCGAAATCAACCTTTCCAATGATGTCGAGATCAACAAACACATTGGCAAAGTTTCTTCCGCCATATCCACACTGACCAATAGGGTGCGGGAAAACGGCGCACTCACACTGAACACTAGGGTTCAAGTGTACAAGGCCTGTGTCCTCAGCATCCTGCTGTACCACAGTGAGACATGGACGACATATGCCAAGCAGGAGCATCGCCTCAATACATTTCACCTACGTTGCCTCAAGCGCATCCTTGGCATCACATGGCAGGATCACTTCCCCAACACAGAATTGCTCAAGTTGGCAAACACTCCCAGCATGTATGCTCTCCTCAGCGGCGAGCGTCACTTGCGTTGGCTTGGCCACGTGTATCGCATGGAGGATGGCCGAATTCCAAAAGATATCCTCTACAATGAGTTCAAAATAGGCTCCAGACCAACCAGCCTTCCGATGTTTCTCTTCAAGGATGTGTACAGGCGTGATATGAAGGCCTACAAAATCAACACAACATCATGCGAGACAACTACCGTAGAAGAGTGAGTGAGGGAGTGAAGGCCAGCGAGGAGAAGCGAAACACAAACTCTGGATGGAGAGGATACAACAACGAAAGGATAGTGAAAACAGCGCACCAGTTGTTGGATATGTATATAGTTCACTAGATTCTAAGACACAACATTGGACTTTCACTGTTTGATTTCCTCGAAATATGTGTTGTTGAAGAGTCAAAACAATAAAAGACGTTTTTTTCTGTGTTAGAAGTTAGCGTAATAAACACATATTCAACCAACCTTATGATGTAGATCAAAAATGCCACAGCATTAGGTGGAAGGTGTTGCGTTGGTGTCATGGTGTTCCTAAATTATTCTGACTCATGGTTCTTTCCCATAGTGGTGTTTTCTGCCACACACGTCTGATGTGGCGGACCTTGACACAAGATTCAACAGGATGCCCCACTTGACATTTCACCCTGATTCTCAAATAAACGCTCGCGCAGCCGATTTCACGTCCAATTTCGCCTCATCGGAGATGATGCCAAGACATGCGGAATTGTGAATATTTTCAAGTGGTTGGCTATTTGTGAAGGGAATGCTGTCAGGTGTCATTGAAATTCAAGAATGGATGCGCACGAATAAACTCAAGCTAAATGTAGACAAAACAGAGGCTATTATAATAATACTATGTTCGCCTCAAATCTAGCTTGGACAACAATTCTATTCTGCATATAGAACTCGGAAATACCATCGTGTCTACCTCCATTGTAGCCAGGAACATTGGCGTCGTATTGGACGATGCCACACGCACGAAGATCCACGTACAGAACGTATGTTGCGTGGCATATTTCCATCTACACAGTATTGGCAGAATACAAAATATTCTTGATCCGAAAACCACACAGAGATAATGGTGCATGCATACGTTGACAATGGAAATGGTCTGCTCTATACTGGATTTCGTCTCACCAGATATCAGCCATATTTATGGCGCATACACATTTTGCTTTAGTGTTGTTGTTGTTGTTGTTTATGATGATGATGTTTCTGCTGCTGCTGTTGCGTGGCATATATCTACACAGTATTGGCAGAATACAAAATATTCTTGATCCGAAAACCACACAGAGATATTGTTGGCGCTGTTGGTGTTGCCGCCACCGCCGTCACCGCCGCCACCGCCGCCACCGCCGCCGCCACCGCCGCCAACGCCGCCACCGCCGCCGCCGCCTCTGCAGCTGATGATGATGTTGCTGTGCCTGCTGCTGCTGCTGCTCCTGCTGCTGCTGCTGCTGCTGATGATGATGATGATGATTGCTCTTCTTGTGTTGTTGTTGTTATTGTTTTCCACCCTTAATAATTGATACAGGACTACAGGTTTGTTCAGGTTTATGCATAAACCGTAACACGTTGCTCCTTCAGCAAACTTTGCGATTAAGGATTGTATGTTGTCAAGGTTTGTTGCATCAGCATAAAGTAGTTCCGAACTAAAGCCAACCGAGTTATGGGTTTGGCACTGTGTTGGGATATATTGAACTCATACATGGTGTATCTACACCAGGACGTGTTTTTATATACACTCATTTTGGTTAATGACGGCTTCTATGAGCTGTGCTGCTGGGTAGAGAGAAAAGGCGTTGGTTCGAGGATATATCCTTGCATAACGTTGGTGGTCATTTCAAAACTTTCTGAAATGCTACCTTCAGAGCTTGAGCCATTATTCTACATATATTTCAGGGCAGTCATATTTCCTCATCAATGCCCACAGTGCACTTCATCCAACGGTGTCGAACAGGTTACTATAATCAGTTAAGACAACTTAGAGTGGACGATGCAGCGTTAGTGAAAGATCTGTGTTGTTTGTATATAAAAAAGTTGATTTCCACGGAGAACAATACATTGATGGAATAAACTGTACACTGGTTGTATAAATGCTAGCATTCCTAATATGTTTATATACAGAATTGATATCTCATAAGGGCGGGTTATACAAATACGAAATAATGGTATACTCTCGAGAAACCAATCGTGTCGTTGTCCGTTTGCCATCTGTAGCGTGTTGCTTTGGATGGGTAAGTCAAAAATATTACACAGGGCAGTTTATTGTATCCATGACATATGATCTTTGATGACAATAGTTCGAGGAGTTTCAGGATGTTCTATAAATGATGCTGTTGACAAAAACATGCTTTCAAAAGGGACGGGGATCGTTCGAACCCCCTGATTCCCTCCTGAGAACGGGCATATATCATTTCGAGTTTCGTGTTTGTACATATGTGTGTATGTGTGTGTGGTGTGGTGTGTGTGTGTGTGTGTGTGTGTGTGTGTGTGTGTGTGTGTGTGTGTGTGTGTGTGTGTGTGTGTGTGTGTGTGTGTGTGTGTGTGTGTGTGTGTGTGTGTGTGTGTGTGTGTGTGTGTGTGTGTGTGTGTGTGTGTGTGTGTGTGTGTGTGTGTGTGTGTGTGTGTGTGTGTGTGTGTGTGTGTGTGTGTGTGTGTGTGTGTGTGTGTGTGTGTGTGTGTGTGTGTGTGTGTGTGTGTGTGTGTGTGTGTGTGTGTGTGTGTGTGTGCAGCAGCAGCAGGTTTATTGCAAGCAACAATGAACGCCCACCCGGAATCGTAGTCTATCTCAAATCAGAAATAAACTTGTCATCACTTAAGACTGATGCTGAATCGTCAAACACTCTTTACTAATATCGAAAGGAAAAATGACATTTAAGCCAGATGTGTGCGGTAGACACAATTAACCTAAGCTATTTAAAATATGCTTCTTATGTACGAAGGTGATCAGCTTTTGGTCAGATAGATCTACGTTATTCATTAGAACAGTTTTATGAAGAAATTAATTGGCTGCCTTTCGTTCGTCTGGTTCAACATCACTCACATGTCACCATCGGAACAATATTTACACATTAGCTGCACCGACACGTTTCTAAAAATAAGGTGTAGCCTCTAAGCTTCCGGTGTGATCGTTTTCCATGAACAATTAACCAGCGTGGCTCCACCTTGGGTAGCATTTTAAGTTTACTAAACCCCGCCATACACATACTGACTATTAGTCGCCAACAGTTTATCTGCCGACAAATAGTTGGCACTACCCGTCGACCGACAGATGTTTTCAGATACCAGATGTCAATAAAAATTGTTTGCCAACTGTTGGTGGAGAACATACAGATAAAGACTACACTTGAGCTGCCAACTGAGAATGTTGGCAAATGAAGAATCGGTATGTGTATGGCGGGCTTTAAACGAGTCATTTGTTCAATGCCTAGCAGGGAAGCTGAATTGGGCAGCAGGTGTAATATATGGCGGGAGAGTATTCCTCCGACGATTATTAGACGCCATTCGGCCGTTGTCTGCGGCACACCACAAATGTGTCAATTAGCCTTGACATACAGTGGTGGACAAATTTCATGTCGATTTTTTCAATGACTGCTCCTTGATCTTGGACGCGCTGCCTGCCCCGTCTTTGCCTACAGATGCATGTGATGTCGGGGCACGGACATATTGTGAAGGGGACCGGATCTATTGCAATTGGTCTGCAGATTGCCGTGAGCTTGAGGATGAATATATCAATTTAAAGGAGCTAGCAGCAGTAGTTCTGACGATACAGCGTTGGGACCAGCTTTGGCCCAACAAGCGAGTGTTCGTCTGGTCAGACAACACCACTACTGTGTCCAGTATCAACAAGCGAGTGTTCGTCTGGTCAGACAACACCACTACTGTGTCCAGTATCAACAAGCGAGTGTTCGTCTGGTCAGACAACACCAATACTGTGTCCAGTATCAACCGCTGTTCTTCACGTAGCCCTCTACTTAGGAAATGTTTGAGGTACGTTTTTTGGCTATCGGCAATATACAACTTTCGCTTGACAGCCAGTTATATCCCGGGTATTCAGAACGCATTAGCAGATAAGATACCCCGGCTACACGAGCCACACTCCGTGCATTGTCTTCAATACATCCTTGCTGCATCGCCGTTGAGCTGGCACATGTCCTTGAATAGTTTTACTTCTCTTCGCAACAGGTCCTGGAGATGTCCTGGTTTCCCTGGATGCTGATGTGAAGTGGCTTCGGGAACAAGTGTTTGCGTCCAGCACTCGCATGATATACAGTTCTCAGAGCAAGTTATAATTAACCTTCTGCCAGCTGGCCAACGAGAGTCCGGTACCTTTATATGTAGATAACGCTTGTCGTTATATAGCCTTTCTGTCGCATCGACTTTGATTTAACTCGATTAAGCAGTATTTGAATTTTGTACGCATTATGCATTTGGAGGCGGGTCACTCTAACCCTTTTCACAATTCCTGGCATGTGTATACATTACTTAAAGACACAAAACGGTTTTTTGGGGCTTCTCAAAAGAAGAAATTGCCCATAACGCCAGCCATCTTACTAAAATTTTTTGGGCTTGTTGATCTGTCATCTTCACTCGATGTAACTTTCTGGGCGTGTTGCCTTGTGGCTTTCTTCTCCTTGTTCCGCAAGTCTAATCAGCTGGTTAAAAGCATGTCATCGTTTGGTCCTAGCATTCACTTGTGTCGTAAAGATGCTTTGTTCTCGGTTGATGGGGTATCGTTAACTGTGCGCTGGTCAAAACCCATGCAGTACAAGCAACGTGTTCAACACATTCGTCCACCCCGCATCCCTAGTTCACCTTTGTGCCCAGCTTATGCACGTTCTCTCCTTACACCCGTGTAGCACACCACCATGCGCCCCTTTGTTCTCATACCTGGGCCCTTGTGGCTGGCTTCCCCTCTCGGCTAGTCTTTTTCAGCGCAAACTAAGTCAGTGCCTGGCAACGCTCCAATTTAATCCTGCCGAGTACTCGGGGCACAGTTTTAGGCGGGGAGGGGCGACCTTTGCACTAGAATGTGGCCTTCCAGTTGACGTCATCAAAGCACAGGGAGACTGGGCTAGCAACTCATACGAACGTTACTCCAACCCGTCATGGTCTATGCGCAAACACTTAGCAGCTACCCCAGGGAAACATGTAGGACAGGTTACTGGTCCTTTGGTTTCCTAATGCGTTTTACCCACTTGAGCGGAGACTGACCTACCGGCACTTTTCATACATACATGGTTTGGTTGTGTTTGGGAGACATTTTCATCTGTATTTAATTGTATGTTTTTATTGAACACGTGATGTTCTTGCATTAAATGATCTACGAGTTCACCAAAACCATGTCTTGTTGTGTACTTATAATTGTATGCTCTCCTGTCGTCATGAAGTATATGTACCTATGTGAATATTATATACTATAAATTAATACATGTGTGTATGTACGAGTGTGCTGATAACTTCCTCTCTCCGTGTATGTATCTGTACATTAGCCGTTTTATGCATATCATCCGGTAGTGTATAATACAAGTCATTTGGTGGCTTAAGTGTCAATGGACGGTCCAGTTTGACTGTCAGTATGCCAACGAGGCGTGGGACCAGCGCCAATCGAATCCATATCATGATCACTCTGGCTGGGACTGTCACATCAGTGGCGTTTACGCGCGACATCACTGACAGATGATAAGAATAACACCAATAGTTAAAGAAAACGGGTGTTTATTATTACAACTTTCACCTGACAAAGATCACACGGAATGAACCGTCAAACAATATAATGTAGAATGGCGCGTATGCAATGCAAGCACGCGTGCAGTCACGCATGCATGAACACGATATATTTGTGAGTGACTGCTTAGTCGGTTACAACAGCAAACATGCGTCGGACTGCAAATGTCGATAATGCAACCGAGCCAAATATGTGTTTCCTTCATAACAAGCAGGCTTCATATCAAGGTCGTTTAGATGTCACGCCTTGTGAACAATGTGTCAATCAAATATTTAGTTGGTATCAACCACCATTTTCGCTTTGACGTGTTTTAAGTAGGCAATAAGTATTACTTGCCCTAGCACCATGCTCCTAAGTATAAAACGAATGAAACTTAGAAATCGCATACCTGCAACCGCGCTTACCATATACATTGGCAGTTTTCCAAAAGAGTAATACGCCACCTACAATAGCACTGGTGTTTTGGGAATGTCACAACCAAAATACCTACGCAAATTCAAATCCGCTAAATACTGCAACAGCTCACTGCGAAAGGACATAGTGGTGAATGCCAGCCATGGTACGAACGTTTCTTACTAGATAAGCAGAAACCGACACAATCGTGCAATTTTTTGACAAAATAGTTAATGTTTGTACGAAGGAAAATAATGCACGTTATTCCCCTTGTAAGGGTTTATTCCTCGATACTCGGGGCATCTACACTATTATAAAGAAAAAAAGAAAGAAAAAAAGTAAACGCGTCCGCGCTTACCTGTCACTTACCTTCAAATAGCGGGCGCCAAGACAAGTCAAGTGTCATTATCTAGTACCATACAATGGTGTATGAGAGTAATATACAATACCGAGAGTACTTACAAGTACTCAAAACATTTAAAAATAATACGAACAGCCAGTGCTAGTTAAACTTACCAATTATTACTTTGATCAATTTACAAATTCTTATTAGTTTATTTAAATTACGAATGTTAAACAACACAGAGAACTTGAAAAAATTAGGGTGATTGATAAGATATCTAGTCAGAAATATATTTCACTGATCTCTTAAAGTTTCACATTGAAACAATGTATGAAATTCATCCCCATCTCATTTCTATTACACAAAGTACAATACCTTTATGTTTTATCAACATTGAACCATCTGCCTGTTTCAATAGGCAATTGTGTGTTACCCAGCCTATATTGAGTAAAACAATTCTTAATCTCTCCGGTAACAATGTTAAGTATGGTTCAAACTCGAATACTTCTTTTTTAATATTCCATAAGTAATACATTTTTCATTTTGAAATACATTTGATGACCATGTTTGAATATAATCGCCATGAAATCTGATTTGAAGACAATCATTTAGCCATATGTGATTGGCGACATTAGGAAAGTGCCAAACATTAGAAATACCACTTTCATATAAAATAATCTGAACAGTTTTTATGCAAAGTGCTTCATACCTTGTGCTAGCTTAATCTAGAAATTAACCATATTTTTCTTAATTTGTATCACTAGATGTGGTCTGCCTAGTTCGCCATATATCATACATTTAGGAGTAGATTTGTGACGTACCAACTACTATGACGTCATTTTGGTTCCAATATACGAATCACGGCAAATCCTCGCTCTCCGGTGACGCCGAAGTTGTGAAAATGACAGCGAGTATTTGCCGATGGGAACATAATAAAACGGGCATACTGCGTTTCCCCTCATTCACTCGTTCGTCGCTCGATTGTTCCGTAGCGACGTCATCTTCGTTTTATAACGGTCCATGTGTCGAAGCAAATCAATACGAAATTGCAACCTACGAATTTCGCAGTAACAACAAACTATTAGAACAATGCATTCACACTCCCTATCGAATACATTGCGGTTATGTGAAACTATCCGCTAGGGGGCCAGAAGTGTTGTACGGCGTCGTCACCGCCAGTGCCATGCTAGACCAGGAGACGGTGATTGGTGAACTTGTGTCAAATGCTATCTCAGAAACAAGGAATATGAAAAGAGAAAGGATACAAAGGATGAGGCGAAGGGGTCGTATAGTCAAGCGTGGGCGCCCAGAGTCAACCACCTGTAAGGTGCAATTTTGAGCGAGGGGGTAGAAGTGTCTACGCTCCCCTCAAGTTAAAAAGTAGCGTTCGTTGTAGTAAACATACACGAGTACATTACATTTTCGCTACAAACTACTTCAAATGCGAACACATGCACAAAACCGAGCACGTTGCACCGAATACATTGCCACTCTGTACGTACACAAAGTTAGGCGTGTGTCGTCCTTACAAGAAAAGCAGCAATTAAGAACACGTGGCATCAATTACTTAGCCATTGTGTACACACAAAACTAGGCGTGTGTCGTCTTTACAAGAAAAGTAGCAATTAACAACACGTGGCACCGATTACGTGGCCACAGTGAACACCTTCAAACAAGGCGTGTGTTGTCATTCCAAGAAAAGTAGCAATGCAGAACATTCCTATGGCTCCAATTACGTAGCCTTTGCGTTCACACGCACGCACGCACGCACGCACGCACGCACGCGCGCGCACACACAAGAATCCTTCATATTACCACCACATTACCTGGTACATTATAATGGAAATAATAAATATAAAGATTAGGGTAAATCTGCATTATAATCCACAGGTAGCATTGTGGTATAATGGGAACGATTCAAGCAATAAATCATTATTTTATTTCAGACAAAAGGTACATGCAATATGCATTATGACTGGCACTATACCGCATTGATAGGCTGTGCATAATCCTAAATGTACTGTTATTAGAAACAATAAAATGCTGCATGGCAGCTGTTCTACAATTAGCCCACCAGGAACATAAATACACATTACTACAATAAGATTCGAACAGTTTGTTCTTCACCTTTTTTTGAAAAGAAGTAAAATTCCCTGAATAGAATGTTACTCCTGCCATACAAACTCTTTTCTTCGGATTTGATATAATTTTCACCCGACAGATCATCACAAATGATATGTCAGAGATATTTACAAAACTATGTTGTACTCGATAGTGCATCACCAAGTTTAACATATTCTGAAAATACAATTTCAAATTACTTTAGTGGAGAGATTTGAAAAAGTTAGTGAACAAAAGTTCCTGCATAATCATAGTCAGGGCACTGAACTATGTCAGCACTAGCATATGCATATTTAGACAGATGCTCCAGTTGCATAGCGTATTTGTAAAAATCCAGCGCTGCTACTGGTCGATAGCTTCCAAGCAACATAAGTAGTTAGTGAGTATTTCTGACGGAGCAAATGATACCACAATGTACACAAGTTACTTCCGTTTCCGGTTGCGCGTGCAGCAGCACAGCCTTCTGGGTAGACTGGGCGACCCCTGGCGGTTGTAGTTAACCCTAGCCGTAACCATAACCGTCTGTGGCCGGTTAACCCTAACTTTAATCGTAACCCTAACCGTCTGTCGGCTGTGAAGCGTAACCCTAACCCTAACCGTCTGTCGTAGCAGCGACTGAAGGACTGACGAAGGATCAGAGGTCATCCTCAGACGTAAGGAGCGGCGCGCGCGCGCGGCGGCGGGGGCGGGGGCGACATTCGTGAACAGGGATCAAAGGATCTGTTAGCAGCGGTCATTATCAGGGATCAAAGGAGCTAACGAGGAAACGAAAAAACTACACAACACGGTATCGTACGAGTGTACACGTATTTTATTGAACAACACAAGCATGGTGATACAACAATTGTAGCATGTGATATCACTACGACTATAACTATTATGATGATGATAACGACGTGACTTGCGAGTGTTGACCACTACGCCAGAGGTCGCGAGCTTATGGGAGTCTCCACCTCGCCAGAGGCTCGAGGGTGATGATGAGGCGACTTGCGGATGTTTACCATCACGCCAGAGGTCGTGAGCTTAAGGGTGCGTCCACCTCGCCAGAGGTTAAATCGATATACGATGTACGATGTACGATAGTACAGTCTACCCTGTCGCAGCTGTTTAAGCCAATCAAATACGCGGCAAACGTTAGCTACTAAATCGGTGCCGAATATGTTGACAAAAGTTCTCATCGGAAAGCCGTTACATCGAAGCAATACATAAGCTACGCAATATTGTCCAAAAACGTTAGACAGAGGACTCTGAAGTCTCCTGCTATTATGAGTCCACTCGGAACAATGTTCGTTCATGAAGGTGCGGAACGCCGCGTGTCGTGGCGGCAGGCCGTACGAGCAGAAGTAATCACCGCGTCAGTCGGCGTCCAGGTACAGCGCTATCCAATGCTCACCTGGTTCGTCACCGTCATCGGCGTTGCACACGAAGGCCGCAGGCAGAGCGTCTATCGTCGTAAGCAGTCTGTCTTTGTGTACGACACCGCGAAAGATCGATCTGGTGCGCGTGTCCATCGCCAGTAGTCTGGCGATCTGTAGCGTGTCCATCTCAGTTGTCGTAGATGAAGTTGCGACTCTTGTCGATTTCCAGCACGGACTCGAATTCGGCGTAAGTAGTATACGAGCGGTTTTCACCATCAAATTGTGTGGCTACGCATGACTGATTTCGGTTAAGAGCGCCCCCTAGCGGTCTGTTCACGCATTAGTGACGTGGGGGGTGTGGTAGCAGCCAATCAGAGCGTGACGACGCGACCCGAGGAGAGTGATGAAAGAGTTGAGAGGGGTAATTAACGGGGTAATGAACAATGAATAGGGTAATTAATAACTGAGATCAAAGGACGTACTAACGAGGAGGAGACGAGAAAGGAACGAGTCACGTCGTGGTGTGACCGCCCCGCCCCGCCCCGCCCCGCCCCGCCCCGCCCCGCCCCGCCCCGCCCCGCCCCGCCCCGCCCCGCCCCGCCCCGCCCCGCCCCGCCCCGCCCCGCCCCGCCTCAGGAGAGGAACATTAATAATTGAGATGAAAGAGTTAAAAGTGATCATGAAGAGGGTAATTAATAACTGAGATCAAAGGACCTAACGAGGAGACGAGAAAGGAACGAGACACGGTATCGTACGAGTGCACACGTATATTTTATTGAACAAGCAGCAGCAGCAGCAGCAGCAGCAGCAGCAGCAGCAGCAGCAGCAGCAGCAGCAGCAGCAGCAGCAGCAGCAGCAGCAGCAGCAGCAGCAGCAGCAGCAGCAGCAGCAGCAGCAGCAGCAGCAGCAGCAGCAGCAGCAGCAGCAGCAGCAGCAGCAGCAGCAGCAGCAGCAGCAGCAGCAGCAGCAGCAGGATGGCGATACAATATGGGTAGCGTGTAATATAAGTACGACTACCGGAGGCTCGTCGGTCGATTACGACGAGCGATAATACAGTCTACCTTGTCGCATCTGTTTAAGCCAATCAAACACGCGGCGATCGTTATCAACTAGATCGGTGCCGAATACGTTGATAAAAGTTCTCATTGGAAAGCCGTTACAACGAAGCAATAGAAAAGCTACGCAATATTGTCCGCAAACGTTAGACAGAGAGCTCTGAAGTCTCTTGCTATTATGAGTCCACTCGGAACAATGTTCGTTCATGAAGGTGCGGAAGGCAGCGTGACGTGGCGGCAGGCCGTACGAGCAGAAGTAATCGCCGCGTCCGTCGGCAGCCAGGTACAGCGCGATCCAGTGTTCTCCCGGTTCGTCGCCGTTGTCGGTGTTGCACACGAAGGCGGCAGGTAGAACGCCGTAAGAATATAGAGAGTAAAAATAATACATTGACCACCCCACCCCACCCCACCCCACCCCACCCCCCACCTCAACACTGGACCCTGACCTTGACGGAGTGACCAGTCCGAGTGGCGAGCTAATACTAACTGGACGCCCTAACGACAGGAGTTAACTGTAAGCCGAAGCGTTTATCCAGCTGTGAGCCATAGTGCGAGATGAAAGGATGCTAATCGGAACAATGTAGCAATGGAACCGAGCTAATCAGTGTAAAAAACGACAACAATGTTGCAAAGTAGACTATTGATGTGGGACTGGTCGTTCAGATAGATCATGCCTGCCGAACTGGTACCCCTGTTCAGCGACCCAACGAGGAGACGAGAAATGAACAAAACATGATATCGTACTATATTTTTTTTACATGTAAATATTTAAAAATAATGCGCTTTTACACTTTATCCATAACTCCTACAGTTTACCCATAATTCCTACAATTTACCCATAATTCTCCTATTGAATAAGAGTACAAGGACATTTTATTAACTATTTGAAAATAATGACACAATAACGTCCACAAACGTTAGACAGAGGACTCTAAAGTTTCTTGCCATATCCATACTTTCGTTATATGTCAATATTTTTAAATAGGGCGCTCTTACACTTTACCCATAACTCCTACAGTTTACCCATAATTCGTACAATTTACCCATAATTCTCCTATTGAATAAGTGTACAAGGACATTGTATTAACTATTTGAAAATAATGACACAATATCGTCCACAAACGTTAGACAGAGGACTCTAAAGTCTCTTGCCATACGCATATTTGCGTTATATGTCAATATGTTAAAATAGTGCGCTCCTACAATTTACCCATAATTCTCCTATTGAATAAGAGTACAAGGACATTTTATTAAATATTTGAAAATAATGACACAATATCGTCCACAAACGTTAGACAGAGGACTCTAAAGCCTCTTGCCATACGCATATGTTCGTTATATGTCAATAGTTTAAAATAGTGCGCTCTTACACTTTACCCATAACTCCTACAGTTTACCCATAATTCCTACAATTTACCCATAATTCCTACAATTTACCCAGCACACATATGTAGTGAAGTGTGTATGTTCGTTCACCTAGCTATAAAAATAACGGGACTTTAGTTTCATATGGATCGTGTTACTCACAGACCCCTTATATTCTGATGGACCAGGCGAGGCAAACAATTACCAAGATTAAACCTGTCTGGACTTCCGCACTGTGTGCAGTGACACTGCGCTTTAATAAAAGATGAATAATAAAGATGCATTTACTACACACACACACACACACACACACACACATATATATATATATATATATATATATATATATATATATATATATATATATATATATATATATATATATATATATATATATATATATATATACATATATATATATATATATATATATATATATATATATATATATATATATATATATATATATATATATATATATATATATATATATATATATATATATATATATATATATATATATATATATATATATATATATATATATATATATATATATATATATATATATATATATATATATATATATATATATATATATATACATTGCTCCTACTTCCAGCCACATACTGGCTCCCAATAGATTGCGCCCATCATACAGTCCTCTGTCTATCCTACCTCCAGCCACATCCTGGCTCCTGACACATTGCGTCCATCATACAGTCCCCTGTCTCTCCTACCTCCTGCCACATCCTGACTCCTGATACATTGCGTCCACCATGAAGTCCTCTGTCTCCCCTACCTCCAGCCACATCCTGGCTCTTTACACATTGCGTCCATCATACAGTCCTCTTTCTCTCCTACCTCCAACAACATCCTGGCTCCTGATATATTGCTTCCGCCATACAGTTCTATGCCTCCCCTACCTCCAGCCCCATACTGGTTCTTTACACATTGCGTCCATCATACAGTCCCCTTTCTCTCCTACCTCCAGCCACACCCTTGCTCCTTATACATTGCGTCAACTATACTGTCCTCAGTTGCTTCTACCTCCAACCACATATTGGCTCTTTACACATTGCGTCCATCATACAGTCTTCTGTCGTTCCTACCGCCAGCCACACCCTTGCACCTTATACATTGCTTCCACCATACTGTCCTCAGTTGATTCTACCTGCAACCACATACTGGCTCTTTACACATTGCGTCCATCATACAGTCCTCTGTCTTTCCTACCTCCAGCCACACCCTTGCTCCTTATACATTGCGTCCACCTACTGTCCTCAGTTGCTCCTACCTGCAGCCACATGCTAACTCCTGATACATTGCGTCCATCATACAGTCCTCTGTCTTCCCTACCTCCAGCCAAATCCTGACTCTTTACACATTGCGTCCATCATACAGTCCTCCTTCTTTCTTACCACCAGCCACACCCTTACTCCTTACACACTGCCTCCACCATACTATACTGTTGTTCCTACCTACAGCCAAAACCATGGCTCCTGACACATTGCGTCCATCATACAGTCCTCTGTCTTTCCAACCTCCAGCCAAACCCTTGCTCCTTATACATTGCGTCCACCATACTATCCTCTGTATCTCCTACCTCCAGCCACATCCTGACTCCTGATACATTGTGTCCGTCATACAGTCCTCTGTCTCCCCTACATTTAGCCACATCCTGGCTTTTTAAACATTGCATTCATCATACAGTCCTCTTTCTTTCCTACCTCCAGCCACACCCTTGCTCCTTATACATTGCGTCCAACATACTATCCTCTGTATCTCCTACCTCAAGCCACATCCGGGTTCTTTACACATTGCGTCCATTATGCAGTCCTCTGTATCCCCAACCTCCAGCGACATCCTGGCTCCTGATACATTGCGTCCACAATACTGTCCTCTCTCTCCCCTACCTCCAGCCACATCCTGTCTCTTTACACATTGCGTCCATCATAAAGTTCCCTTTCTCTCCTAACTCCAACAACATCCTGGCTTCTGATATATTGCGTCCATCATACAGCCCTGTCTCTCCTACCTCCAACCACATCGTGGCTCCTGATACATTGCGTCCACCACACTGTTCTCTGTTTCTCCTACCTCCAGCCACATCCTGACTCCTGATACATTGCGTCCATCATACATTCCTCTGTCTCCCCTACATCCAGCCACATCTTGGCTCTGTACACATTGCATCCATCATACAGTCCTCTGTCTTCCCTACCTCCAGCCAAACCCTTGCTCCTTATACATTGCATCCACCATACTCTCCTCAGTTGCTCCTACCTCCAGCCACATCCTGACTCCTGATACAGTGCGCCAATCATACATGCTCCGTCTCCCCTAACTCCAGCCACATCCTGGCTCCTGATACATTGCGTCCACCATACTGTCCTCTGTTGCCCCTACCGCCAGCCACATCCCTGCTCCTTATACATTTCCTCCACCATACTATCCTCTGTTGTTCTCTTCTCTCTACCTACAGCCACATCCTGGCTCTTGACACATTGCGTCCATCATACAGTCCTTTGTCTTTCCTACCTCCAGCCACACCCTTGCTCCTTATACATTGCGTCCACCATACTATCCTCTGTGTCTCCTACCTCCAGCCACACCCTGACTCCTGATACATTGCGTCCGTCATACAGTCCTCTGTATCCCCTACATCTAACCACATCCTGGCTTTTTACACATTGCGTTCATCATACAGTCCTCTTTCTTTCCTATCTCCAGCCACACCCTTGCTCCTTATACACTGCGTCCACCCTACTATCCTATCTATCTCCTACCTCCAGCCACATCCTGACTCCTGACACATTGCGCCACCATACTATCCTCTGTATCTCCTACCTCCAACCACATCCTGGCTCCTGATATATTGCGTCCATCATACAGTCCTCTGTCTTTCCTACCTCCAGCCACACCCTTGCTCCTTATACATTGCGTCCACCTACTGTCCTCAGTTGCTCCTACCTGCAGCCACATGCTAACTCCTGATACATTGCGTCCATCATACAGTCCTCTGTCTTCCCTACATCCAGCCAAATCCTGACTCTTTACACATTGCGTCCATCATACAGTCCTCCGTCTTTTCTACCTCCAGCCACACCCTTACTCCTTACACATTGCCTCCACCATACTATCCTCTGTTATTCCTACGTTCAGCCACATCCCGGCAGTTGAAACATCGCGGTCCCGACGGCTTGGAGAACTACCAAGACATCGCTGAACAGGGGTACCAGTTCGGCAGGCATGATATATCTGAACGACTACGAAGGCAATAATGACGGTTGTGATGACGACACTAAGATCCCAGCTTATCTATAAAGCATGGTAGAAATAAACCAGACAGCTGACGTAACCCTCGGAACAATACCACCGTAATCAGAAAAACAGATAAGCGGCCGGCAGCTGTCAACTAACCGACACCAGGTATCCATCACGCAAGGAAAAAGCGGGGGTTATGAGTACCAAGACAGCTCTAGAACGGCGTGTATTTAATACAGTAAATGTACAAATCAATAATTATCTGACCTAATCTATGTAATGAGCGTCTCCTCTCGTCTGTCGCTAGTACGGACGCTTCTTCACACCCTTCCTCCTCCTACATAACATAAATATAACTACTGTATACGTTGCTCCTACTTCCAGCCACATACTGGCTCCCGATATATTGCGTCCATCATACTGTCCTCCTTCTTTCCTACCTCCAGCCACACCCTTACTCCTTACACATTGCCTCCACCATACTATACTCTGTTATTCCTACGTACAGCCACATCCTGGCTCCTGACACATTGCGGCCATCATACAGTCCCCTGTCTCTCCTACCTCCAACCACATCCTGGCTCCTGATACATTGCGTCCACCATACTGTCCTCTGTTTCTCCTATCTCCAGCCACATCCTGACTCCTGATACATTGCGTCCATCATACATTCCTCTGTCTCCCCTACATCCAGCCACATCTTGGCTCTGTACACATTGCATCCATCATACAGTCCTCTGTCTTTCCTACCTCCAGCCAAACCCTTGCTCTTTATACATTGCATCCACCATACTCTCCTCAGTTGCTCCTACCTCCAGCCACATCCTGACTCCTGATACAGTGCGCCAATCATACATGCTCCGTCTCCCCTACCTCCAGCCACATCCTGGCTCCTGATACATTGCGTCCACCATACTGTCCTCTGTTGCCCCTACCGCCAGCCACATCCCTGCTCCTTATACATTGCCTCCACCATACTATCCTCTGTTGTTCTCTTCTCTCTACTTACAGCCACATCCTGGCTCTCGACACATTGCGTCCACCATACAGTCCTCTGTCTTTCCTACCTCCAGCCACACCCTTGCTCCTTATACATTGCGTCCACCATACTATCCTCTGTATCTCCTACCTCCAGCCACATCCTGACTCCTGATACATTGCGTCCACCATACTATCCTCTGTATCTCCTACTTCCAGCCACATCCTGACTCCTGATACATTGCGTCCGTCATACATTCCTCTGTCTCCCCTACATCTAGCCACATCCTGGCTTTTTACACATTGCGTTCATCATACAGTCCTCTTTCTTTCCTACCTCCAGCCACACCCTTGCTCCTTATACACTGCGTCAACCCTACTATCCTCTGTATCTCCTACCTCCAGCCACATCCTGACCCCTGACACATTGCGTCCACCATACTATCCTCTGTATCTCCTACCTCCAGCCACATCCGGGCTCTGTACACATTGCGTCCATCGTAGAGTCCTCTGTCTTTCCTACCTCCAGCCACACACTTGCTCCTTATACATTGCGTCCACCTACTGTCCTCAGTTGGTCCTACCTCCTGCCACATACATTGCTTCCATCATACAGTCCTCTGTCTCCCCTACCTCCAGTTACATCTTGGCTCTGTACACCTTGCGTCCATCATACAGTCCTCTGCCTTTCCTACCTCCAACCAAACCCTTGCTCCTTATACATTGCATCCACCATACTCTCTTCAGTTGCTCCTACCTCCAGCCACATCCTGACTCCTGATACAGTGCATCCATCATACAGGCTCCGTCTCCCCTACCTCCAGCCACATACTGGCTCCTGATGCATTGCGTCCACAATACTGTCCTCTGTTGCCCCTACCTCCAGCCACATCCCTGCTCCTTACACATTGCCTCCACCATGAAGTCCTCTGTCTCTCCTACCTCCAACCACATCCTGGCTCGTTATACATTGCGTCCATCATACAGTCCTTTGTTTCTCCTACCTCCAACCGCGTCCTTGTAGGACTTATGGGTAAATTATAGGAGGTATGGGTAAATTTTAGGAATTATGGGTAAACTGTAGGAGTTATGGGTAAACTATAGGAGGTATGGTAAATTGTAGTTATAGGTAAACTGTATGAATTATGGGTAAACTGTAGGAGGTATGGGTAATTGTAGGTCTTATAGGTTAACTGTTGGAGGTATGGGTAAATTGTAGTTATAGATAAATTGTATGAATTATGGGTAAACTGTAGGAGGGGTGGGTAAATTGTAGGAATTATGGATAAACTGTAGGAGTTAAGGGTAAACTGCAGAAATTATGGGTAAACTGTAGGAGTTAAGGGTAAACTGTAGGAATTATGGGTAAACTGTAGGAAATATGAGTAAACTGTAGGAAAGATGGGCACATTGTAGGAATTAAAGGTACACTGTAGGAATTATGGGTAAATTGTAGGAATTATAGGTAAACTGTAGGAGTTATGGGTAAACTGTATGAATTATGGGTAAACTGTAGGAATTAAGGGTAAACTGTAGGAAGTATGGGTAATTGTAGGACTTATATGTAAACTGTAGGAGGTATGGGTAAATTTTAGGAATTATAGGTAAACTTTAGGAGCTATGGGTAAACTATAGGAATTATGGGTAAACTGTAGGAGTTATGGATAAACTGTAGGAATTATGGGTAAACTGTAGGAGTTATGGATAAACTGTAGGAGTTATCGGTAACCTGTAGGAATTAAGGGTAAACTGTAGGAATTATGGGTACACTGTAGGAAGTATGGGTAAACTGTTGGAGTTATGAGTAACTGTAGGAAGTATGGGTAAACTGTAGAAGTTATGAGTAAACTGTAGGAATTATGGGTAAACTGTAGAAGTTATGGGTAACCTGTAGGAAGAATGGGTAAAATGTAGAAATTTTGGATAAACTGTAGGAATTATGGGTAACCTGTAGGAATTATGGGTAAATTGTAGGAGGTATGGGTAAATTGTAGGAATTATGGGTAAACAGTAGGAGTTATGAGTAAACTGTAGGAATTATGGGTAAAATGTAGGGGTTATAAGTAAACTGTATATGACCACCCCCACGCCGCTTGGTGTTGTAATGTCGCTAGTGACACCCCACTACATATAGACACGCTCCATAGAGTAGTAGTGAGTCGAGTGTACCTATTACCTTCTGGTTACCACACCTCACCACCCCCACCATATGATAATGAGACGATTATAACCATCTGACCACCCCCACGCACGCTTGGTGTCGTATTCTCGCTAGTGACACCCCACTACACATGGACACGCTCCGTAGAGTAGTAGTGAGTCGAGTGTGCCCATTACCTTCTGGTTTCCACACCTCACCACCCCACACCATAGAATAATGAGACGCTAGAGGGTGCTGATACAGTCGCCAGGGGCGCAGGGGCGCGCGATTCACCTTTTTCCGCGTAATACACCTTTTTCCTGTAATCGCTCTAATGTGGCTGGAGGTAGGGGAGTGTGTGGCTGGAGGTAGGAAAGACAGAGGACTGTATGATGGACGCAATGTGTAGAGAGCCCGGATGTGGCTGGAGGTAGGAGATACAGAGGATAGTATGGTGGACGCAATGTGTCAGGAGTCAGGATGTGGCTGGAGGTAGGAGATACAGAGGATAGTAGGGTGGACGCAGTGTATAAGGAGCAAGGGTGTGGCAGGAGGTAGGAAAGAAAGAGGACTGTATAATGAACGCAATGTGTAAAAAGCCAGGATGTGGCTAGATGTAGGGGAGACAGAGGACTGTATGACGGACGCAATGTATCAGGAGTCAGGATGTGGCTGGAGGTAGGAGATACAGAGGATAGTATGGTGGACGCAATGTATAAGGAGCAAGGGTGTGGCTGGAGGTAGGAAAGACAGAGGACTGTATGATGGACGCAATGTGTCAGGAGTCAGGATGTGCCTGGAGGTAGGAGATACAGAGGATAGTAGGGTGGACGCAGTGTATAAGGAGCAAGGGTGTGGCTGGAGGTAGGAAAGAAAGATGACTGTATGATGAACGCAATGTTTAAAAAGCCAGGATGTGGCTAGATGTAGGGGAGACAGAGGACTGTATGACGGACGCAATGTATCAGGAGTCAGGATGTGGCTGGAGGTAGGAGATACAGAGGATAGTATGGTGGACGCAATGTATAAGGAGCAAGGGTGTGGCTGGAGGTAGGAGAGACAGGGGACTGTATGAAGGCCGCAATGTGTCAGGAGCCAGGATGTGGCTGTACGTAGGAATAACAGAGGATAGTATGGTGGAGGCAATGTGTAAGGAGTAAGGGTGTGGCTGGAGGTTGGAAAGAAGGAGGACAGTATGATGGACGCAATATATCGGGAGCCACTATATGTGGCAGGAAGTAGGAGCAACGTATACAGTAGTTCTATTTCTGTTATGTAGGAGGAGGAAGGGTGTGAAGAAGCGTCCGTACTTGCGATAGACGAGAGGAAACGCCCATTACATAGATTAGGTCAGATAATTATTGATTAGTACATTTACTATATTAAATACACGCGGTTCTAGAGCTGTCTTGGTACTCATAATCCCCGCTTTTTCTTTGCGTGATGGATGCCTGGTGTCGGTTAGTTGACAGCTGCCGGCAGCTTATCTGTTTTTTTCTGATTACGGTGGTATTGTTCCGAGGGTTACGTCAGCTGTCTGGTTTATTTCTACCATGCTATATAAATGAGCTGGGATCTTCGTGTCGTCATCACAACCATTATTGCCTTCGTAGTCGTTCAGATAGATCATGCCTGCCGAACTGGTACCCCTGTTCAGCGATGTCTTGGTAGTTCTCCAAGCCGTCGGGACCGCGATGTTTCAACTGCCGGGATGTGGCTGTATTAGGAATAACAGAGGATAGTATGGTGGAGGCAATGTGTAAGGAGTAAGGGTGTGGCTGGAGGTAGGAAAGACGGAGGACTGTATGATGGACGCAATGTGTAAAGAGTCAGGATTTGGCTGGAGGTAGGGAAGACAGAGGACTGTATGATGGACGCAATGTATCAGGAGTTAGCATGTGGCTGCAGGTAGGAGCAACTGAGGACAGTAGGTGGACGCAATGTATAAGGAGCAAGGGTGTGGCTGGAGGTAGGAAAGACAGAGGACTGTATGATGGACGCAATATATCAGCAGCCAGGATGTGGTTGGAGGTAGGAGAGAAAGGGAACTCTATGATGGACGCAATGTGTAAAGATCCAGGATGTGGTTGGAGGTAGGGGAGAGAGAGGACAGTATTGTGGACGCAATGTATCAGGAGCCAGGATGTCGCTGGAGGTAGGGGATACAGAGGACTACATAATGGACGCAATGTGTAAAGAACCCGGATGTTGCTGGAGGTAGGAGATACAGAGGATAATATGGTTGACGCAATGTATAAGGAGCAAGGGTGTGGCTGGAGGTAGGAAAGACAGAGGACTGTATGATGGACGCAATGTGTCAGGAGCCATGGTTTTGGCTCTAGGTAGGAACAACAGAGGATAGTATGGTGGAGGCAGTGTGTAAGGGGTAAGGGTGTGGCTGGTGGTAGGAAGGAAGGAGGACTGTATGATGGACGCAATGTGTAAAAAGCCAGGATGTGGCTAGATGTAGGGGAGACAGAGGACTGTATGACGGACACAATGTATCAGGAGTCAGGATGTGGCTGGAAGTAGGAGATACAGAGCATAGTATGGTGGACGCAATGTATAAGGAGCAAGGGTTTGGCTGGAGGTTGGAAAGACAGAGGACTGTATGATGGACGCAATGTGTCAGGAGCCATGGTTTTGGCTCTAGGTAGGAACAACAGAGGATATTATTGTGGAGGCAGTGTGTAAGGAGTAAGGGTATGGCTGGTGGTAGGAAAGAAGGAGGACTGTATGATGGACACAATGTATCAGGAGTCAGCATGTGGCTGCAGGTTGGAGCAACTGAGGACAGTAGGTGGACGCAATGTATAAGGAGCAAGGGTGTGGCTGGAGGTAGGAAAGACAGAGGACTGTATGATGGACGCAATGTGTAAAGAGGCAGTATGTGGTTGCAGGTAGAAACAACTGAGGACAGTATGGTGGACGCAATGTATAATGTGCAAGGGTGTTGCTGGCGGTAGGAAAGACAGAGGACTGTATGATGGACGCAATGTGTAAAGAGCCAGTATGTGGTTGGAGGTAGAAGCAACTGAGGACAGTATGATGGACGCAATGTATAAGGAGCAAGGGTGTGGCTGGAGGTAGGAGAGAAAGGGGACTGTATGATGGACGCAATGTGTAAAGTACCAGTATGGGGCTGGAGGTAGGGGAGACATAGAACTGTATGGCTGACGCAATATA
>BSQZ01000135.1:650491-715491 GCA_033239005.1 Lamellibrachia satsuma
TTTTTTACACTGATTAGCTCGGTTCCATTGCTACATTGTTCCGATTAGCATCCTTTCATCTCACACTATGGCTCACAGCTGGATAAACGCTTCGGCTTACAGTTAACTCCTGTCGTTAGGGCGTCCAGTTAGTATTAGCTCGCCACTCGGACTGGTCACTCCGTCAAGGTCAGGGTCCAGTGTTGAGGTGGGGGGTGGGGTGGGGTGGTCAATGTATTATTTTTACTCTCTATATTCTTACGGCGTTCTACCTGCCGCCTTCGTGTGCAACACCGACGACGGCGACGAACCGGGCGAACACTGGATCGCGCTGTACCTGGCTGCCGACGGACGCGGCGATTACTTCTGCTCGTACGGCCTGCCGCCACGTCACGCTGCCTTCCGCACCTTCATGAACGAACATTGTTCCGAGTGGACTCATAATAGCAAGAGACTTCAGAGCTCTCTGTCTAACGTTTGCGGACAATATTGCGTAGCTTTTCTATTGCTTCGTTGTAACGGCTTTCCAATGAGAACTTTTATCAACGTATTCGGCACCGATCTAGTTGATAACGATCGCCGCGTGTTTGATTGGCTTAAACAGATGCGACAAGGTAGACTGTATTATCGCTCGTCGTAATCGACCGACGAGCCTCCGGTAGTCGTACTTATATTACACGCTACCCATATTGTATCGCCATCCTGCTGCTGCTGCTGCTGCTTGTTCAATAAAATATACGTGTGCACTCGTACGATACCGTGTCTCGTTCCTTTCTCGTCTCCTCGTTAGGTCCTTTGATCTCAGTTATTAATTACCCTCTTCATGATCACTTTTAACTCTTTCATCTCAATTATTAATGTTCCTCTCCTGAGGCGGGGCGGGGCGGGGCGGGGCGGGGCGGGGCGGGGCGGGGCGGGGCGGGGCGGGGCGGGGCGGGGCGGGGCGGGGCGGGGCGGGGCGGGGCGGTCACACCACGACGTGACTCGTTCCTTTCTCGTCTCCTCCTCGTTAGTACGTCCTTTGATCTCAGTTATTAATTACCCTATTCATTGTTCATTACCCCGTTAATTACCCCTCTCAACTCTTTCATCACTCTCCTCGGGTCGCGTCGTCACGCTCTGATTGGCTGCTACCACACCCCCACGTCACTCATGCGTGAACAGACCGCTAGGGGGCGCTCTTAACCGAAATCAGTCATGCGTAGCCACAAAATTTGAGGGTGAAAACATCTCGTATACTACTGGCGTAGGCGATGACGTTCACGGTGGTCGGCAGTGCGTCACGGAAATGTAGCTCTATGCGCATGTTGCCCTATTGTACCAAATGGAAGCAGGGACCATCGCACTGGTCGGGGGTCAGGTCAAAACCGAAGAAGGTGTATCCGTGCAGGAAGTCACTGCGAGACAGTCCGTTCCCCTCGTCCTGCCACATCTTGCCGGTCGAGGAGAATAGGCTCATGTAGTTCTTGACGAAGAGGTCGTCTTCGAAATTCGGTTGGAATGGTTTGGAGGGTATCTGTCGTCCGTCCACGTACACTGCTATGGAAGCTGATGGCGTTGTTCTTGGCGTGAAACGGATTCTTGTCGTACGCACCGTTGTACGCATCGTTATCGATGCAGCACAGCACCAGACGTTTCGGCAGGGTGCCGAGGAACAGGTTCTCGTGCGTGTGCGACCGAGCGCCCGCTCGAATGGAGTACACCTTGCAGTCGACGGATCTCATCGGATACTTGACCGTGCTCTTCTCGAGAGCCTTGATGTGAATCATCTGCACGGTCGGATTCAGGGTGGCCTTCCTTGCAAACAAGGTGGCATTGACGATGTTTATCCTGTAATCGGGGTTGCCCCCGTCAGCCATGAGCGCAAAAGCAGACTTCCTTCGCAACAGTCGTATCTTGACATCGACGCCATTGATCAAGAATTGATCCTTAAGAAACAGATCCACATGTAGACGACCCATCGTGTCGACGTCCCGTCTCAGTACGATGTTCGCTCGTCGACCCACGGACCCTTCGTTAGCCGCGGTAAGTTGGGTAAATGCTTTATTTGCATAATTTACATAGGACTTTTACTAAAATGTCATTACAACTCGGCCACCGCATCTTCCCAATGGGAAAGACACCTGAACAACACCTGAACAACAAACAACACTTAAACAACACCTGAACAACATTTAAACAACACCTAAACAACGCCTGAACAACACTTAAACAACACCTGAACAACGCCTGAACAACACGTCTCTGACAAGTAAACACACTTAATTAATATAGTCATATAGGCAAATTACAACCAGTGTAACTAATTGCTATTAATTGGCTTTGTAGCTATCCGATGTCCCAATTTGCTCGTAAACAAATTTCGTTATGTATTTTGGGGTAAAGAACACTCGTTTTCGTTCTTAATCCGCTGGTCAACTACTTGGTTAAGTATGGCCACGTTTAGAGGAACTCGTGTTGAGATGAATATATATATATATATATATATATATATATATATATTCATCTCAACACGAGTTCCTCTAAACTGACTTGTTTTGTGAAACGCTACTGCTGCTACTGCTGCTACTGTTGCTACTGCTGCTTCTGCTGCTACTGCTGCTACTGTTTATACTGATGCTAGTGCTGCTACTGTTGCTATTACTGGTCTTCCTACTACTGTTGCTACTGCTGCTACTGTTGCTACAGCTGTTACTTCTGCTACTGCCATTACTGTTCGTGCTGTTACTGCTGCTACAGTAGTTGATAATATTGCTACTGTTGATGTTGCTGCTGCTACTGCTGCGCCTGCTGCTATTGCTGTTCCTGCTGTTCCTGCTGCTACTGTTGCTGATAATATTGCTACTGTTTGTGGTACTGCTGCTACAGCTGCTACTGCTGCCGCAGCTGCTACATATGCTACTGTTGTTTCTGCTGTGATATTACTGTTCCTCTTGCTGTTATTGATGCTACATTTGCTGATTATATTGCTACTGTTGATGCTACTATTACTGTTCCTGCTGCTACTGCTGCTTCTGCTGCTACTGCTGTTACTGCTAATATTACTGTTACTGCTGCCACTGCTGCTACTGTTGCTATTGTTGTTACTAATGCTATTACTGCTCATGCTGTTGCTGCTGCTACTGTTGCTGATAATGTTGCTACTGCTGCTACAGTTGCTGCGACTGCTGCTGATGTTGTTGTTGCTGTTGCTTCTGCTACTGCTGCGACAGCTGCTACTGCTGCTATTACTGTTACTGCTGCTACTTTTTTACTGATGCTATTACTGCTGCTACTATTATTAGTGATGCCACTAGTGTTCCTGCTGTTCATGTTGCTACTGCTGTTAAGGTTGCTATTAATCTTGCTGTTATTGATGCTAATGTGTCTGATACTATTGCCAATGTAAATGCTGCTTCTGCTTTTACTGTTCCTGATGCTACTGCTGTTACTGCTTCTATTACTGTTCCTGCTGTTACTGCTGCTACTGCTGTCACTTATTCTATTGCTTTTCCTGTTGTTACTGTTGCTACTGTTGCTACTGATGCTATTACTGTTACTGCTGTTACTGCTGTTATTGCTGCTACTGCTACTGCTCCTACTTTTGCTATTGATGCTACTGATGCTGCGCCAGCGACGTCCTGATCATGATATGCCAACTGAAGTGAAAAGCATAACTACTTTTGCTACATGTCTATATTAGTAGTTAATGTATATTCACGTACTATCATGTCCTTATATCTTCCTTTGAAGACATGTTTTCTCCGGGGCTCTGTGTTATCTCGTTGTTGTGTCGGGGACCTCGTGGTGCAGCATTTTCATACCTGATTTTTCATTACTTAAGATTGATAGATGTCAACACCTAATTACAGTCCCTCTACAAACCATCTAAGTCAAATATAGCCGGTGTTTTATTGGGCAAATGTAGACATTCAATCATTTATTCCTAGGTTTAGGTTACACGTTAAAGTAGATGTTTGACATATTAAGAAAGCAGGTTTGCAAAATACTGCAAAAAGCTTACAAGATCTTGACAAATATCTAAGTGGAACAAAAACAGAAACAGTTGCACATTTAAAAGATACACAATAAAATAAATTACAACGGTAGCAATTTGGAACACATATAGAGAGCCGTTGATAAAACATTTAGATAAAGGTAAATAAATAGGACATGAGATAATGTGAATATAAATTGACTACTAATATAAATATGTACCAATAGTTGTTATGCTGTTCTCTTTTCTTCAACTGGTATATCATATTCAATTATTCTACCAGCGACTGTCGCCATTCTGGAGATACAAGTTATGTCCTTCCCATCATCTATGTCGATGCTTGCCTCTGCTTCTTTTCCTGCTATTATCCCCTCCAGTGTTGTCTTTTCCAATTCAACTTGCCTCTTAATGTGGCAACGTCTGCACATGGCTATTCGAGGATAATGCAGAACACTCATGATAAGTAGAACTATTAAAATAGAGTGATGTGTTTATCTAAATGTTTACGTTAAATTAATGTTAGTTGCAGCAGTAGCAGCACCACCTGTAGCAGTAGCAGAACCACATGTAGCAGTGGCAGCATCACCAGTAGCAGTAGCAGCTTCACCTGTAGCAGTAGCAGCATCACCAGTAGCAGTAACAGCATCACCTGTAGCAGTAGCAGCATCACCTGTAACAGTAGCAGCACCACCTGTAGCAGTGGCAGCATCACCAGTAGCAGTAGCAGCATCACCAGTAGCAGTAGTAGCAACATCACACAAGTAACAGTAGCAGCACTACCAGTAACAGTAGCAGCATCATCAATAATAGTAGCAGCAACATCAGTAGCAGTAGTAGCATCATCACGAGTAGCATTAGCAGCATCATCCGTAGCAGCAGTTACGGCAGCAGCAGTAGCAGTACTAGCATCACCAGTAGCCGAGCTGTAGTAGTGGTAACCGAAGTACTAGCATCACCAGTAGCCTAGCTGTAGTAGTGGTAACCGAAGTACTAGCATCACCAGTAGCCTAGCTGTAGTAGTGGTAACCGAAGTACTAGCATCACCAGTAGCCTAGCTGTAGTAGTGGTAACCGAAGTACTAGCATCACCAGTAGCCGAGCTGTAGTAGTGGTAACCGAAGTACTAGCATCACCAGTAGCCTAGCTGTAGTAGTGGTAACCGAAGTACTAGCATCACCAGTAGCCGAGCTGTAGTAGTGGTAACCGAAGTACTAGCATCACCAGTAGCCTAGCTGTAGTAGTGGTAACCGAAGTACTAGCATCAACAGTAGCCTAGCTGTAGTAGTGGTAACCGAAGTACTAGCATCACCAGTAGCCGAGCTGTAGTAGTGGTAACCGAAGTACTAGCATCACCAGTAGCTGAGCTGTAGTAGTGGTAACCAAAGCAGCAACAGTGGCGGCGTCAATGATACTTTCAACCGCATTATTTAAAACATTAGTGTGGCTGCAGGAGTATTGCTACAGGTGAGGCGACCTTGTGACATTTACTACGTATGACATATTCCAACCACTACGTTCAAAAGAGCAGCAATTGTTGGACGTTACAGCAACTTATGGCGACACAGGACACTCGCACTCGTAAATACGTACTGAAAAGCCTGCAATTGAAATAGTGGTGTTCTCCTTGTGGATGTAGATCCCTAGACGAAGGCTTGTACCAACCAGATTCAGGTACCACGGCTGTTTGTTTAAGGCTTGACAACATTTTACCGCAGGATGCCAGATGTCACCAGATTCACCACTGAAGAATGTATCCCTTTACTCAAAGCACGTTTTTGTTTGTACACAAAATAGCAAATACTTCGTGGCTCCTTTTGAATGAAAGAACCAAACCTTATATACTCCTACTCGAAAAAGTTAAAGAAGTCAGAACATTACCGACCAATCAGTTTAGAATCAGTGATTATTTTGTTTTATTTTTCATTGTTCATTGTTAATCATAAATAAAAAAATAATCTGAGCAGTCCACAATAGGTATTATCTACTTAGGTTTTAAGAAAGCGTTTCATAAAGTGCATATCACAGATTGTTACGTAAATTAAGGCACATAATTTAGAATATACTTGGAATTATTTGTATATTAGTACTGTTGTGAATCATAAATCATACATAATAAATACGTGTCTCTTTGTCGTTTTCGATAGTTCTACCTTGCAGGCCATCAGCGAATAACTTATACAGTAATGATGTTCTATTGAATCTTATTCAACGTTTCGGCTACCTACCGTAACCTTCATGAGGAACTGAATTCTGGGACGACTAGTTCTTCTTTTACTCGCCAGTTAGCATGGCAAGCAGACCGTTCCATAAGTGACTGAATCGGTACTATCTCCCTCGTCTCAGTTTTTGAATGAAGCTGTCTTTCTGATCTACATAGCCTCGTTAACCCACCTCGCGTTTCTGTTGCGCTCTCTCTCTCTCTCTCTCTCTCTCTCTCTCTCTCTCTCTCTCTCTCTCTCTCTCTCTCTCTCTCTCTGTCTTTCACCGTTCTCCATCCTAGTTAATCAAGCAAGTGTTTATACATGCATGGTCTGTGATTACATACTTATGCTCCACCGTCGTTGACTCTCTCTCTCTCTCTCTCTCTCTCTCTCTCTCTCTCTCTCTCTCTGATGGTCACAACCTCCTTCTTGTGATCCTCGATTCTTCTTCCAAACGTTCTCTTTGTTTCACCAATGTAGGTGTGACTACAGCTCTTACAAGGATCTGGTAGGAGTTTCACTGTTCCATTCTACTTTCATATCATAAATGTATCCAGGAAATGCAGAGACGTATCGCTGTCTTACTCTTATGTGAACTCAATACTGCTGGTGGAATAGCTGCAGAAAGATATCGATTCCACAAAACGATTTATAGAGCGAGGTTGTGAACATGATATTTCAATTGAAGAGAAAAGCATAACAGCTATGACAGCTGCATGTTTATACTAGTAGTCAACTTATATTCACATACTCAAATGTCTGCATATTTACCTTTGTAGGTTTCTCGACGGCTCTCTCGGTATATTTATGAAGATCTTGTGAACCAGTTTTAGTGTCGCCTGGTGCAGGATTTTGCATGTCTGCTTTCTCGTTCCTTCAAACACCAACGTTTACCTGCCATCCTATCCAAATAAAACACCGGCTATAGTTGACTGATAATGTTTATAGAGCGACTGGCCCTGTGTGTTGACGTTACGCCAATCTACCAATCACCACGAGGCAAGGAAAATGCGGGTGTATATGACAGGTGACTTCGCGGAGTTTGAAATCACATGCCACTTGCGCGTCAATGTGTCTGTAGCAATTTATCTCAGCATTTTCACAGATAAACGTAAGCTCAGCTCTTTTATATTTGTTTGTGTTTCAGTGGAGGCGTGCTACGCAACAATACTTATATATCCGAAGATATTTGTGTGGTATTGTATGTAGGAGAAACGTTCAGTACACAACATGAACAAGACGCAGGACGTGCGCGCTGCAACGACGGAAACATATATAAATAAACCCAGGAACCATGTATTAAGTTTAGTGGTGGGAACTACAGTAGTGTACGTGTTTGGAAGTAGACGTTAACCCCAGCATAACTCAATCATTACCAGCAGGTGGAGCACTAACTACATGATAAGGTTGAATGCCTCTTTTTGATGAACGGTGGTTCTAAACAAGAAGCTAAAGCGACATTTCTGTATGCTGGTGTGTTTGTGTCGTCTCTGCATTTCTCTGTGTGTTTTAGATTATGGCTGCGTGGCCGGTAGTGACACTGCTGTCAGTAACAGTAGTCGTCGTCACATCGGGACAACAATTCGCTGCTAACAGCCGAGTCGCTTACAAGCCCGTAAAGTACTTCCGTCCGTCGTGTTACCAGTGTGCTGCGGTCACCGCCAATAGCAAGTTCGCCATTGGCCTCTACAAGAAGATCAGTGGACAGAACATGATCTTCTCTCCGTTCAGCGTGTTTGCGGCGCTGGCGATGACGTACGGCGGAGCTAGAGGCACCACGAGCACTCAGATGAGTTAGGTGCTGCGCTTTAACTACATACCTTGGTACTGCAGCGTCCACGAGACCTTCCAGTCACTGATGAACCTGCTGCAGAATTACAACACTCTCAATACGGCGAACAAGATTTACATTGACAATTATTTCATCCTGGAGGTAAATTCTGTTTGAAGTTGAAGGCATGGAAACAACATTTATAGAATACAACATGCCATAATGACTATTTATAGTAACACAGGGAACATTAAACTTTCGTGCATTTTGTGAGAGTTTTAGATAAAACTACGGTTCAGTAGAGCAGCTTAACACAAACTTTGATACACCAATATTATTACACTATTTCAGGACTGTATTTAGTGGTCATTATATACTGTCACCTGATACCGTGTTCCGATTAATGCAATTTTTAAATTGATGTCCTACATCATCTCGTCATAAGTTATTGAAATTCATGTTCTTAGTAAAAGGAATGTTGCCGTCATATTTCCATCCGCGTCATAAACAAAATATTGTTGTGGGGTCCCCTGATTAACGAAGGCATCAGTATGTTAATTTTTATAATATGAATAAGATTTGCTGAAATAATGTCTTTGCATAGTTTTGTCGCGAGGCGTTTTCGGATATATTTTGCTACCGATATATCGATACACTTACGACACAACGTTTGAATTGTTATTGAATGTTCGCTTATAACTTTGAATAATAAGTTATTCAGTTGTTCATACATGTCCTCATTTAAATCATGCACGTGTATTTTCCTCCGCTACGATACTTTTTTCAGTCACAATATATGTGTTTATTATGATTATTCAGCCCAGCTACGTGACGTTGACAAGAACGTACTACCTGGCTCCAGCCCAGAATCTTAACATACAAGTTGACCCTTCCGGCTCCACCGCCACCATCAACAACTGGGTGGCGTCCAAGACAAACCCGCCAATTACCAATCTTCTGCAATACCCTCTCGTCCCAGACACCAAATTAGTGCTGGTGAACGCTATCACCTTCAAGGGCAAGTGGGTTAAACCTTTCGGGATGTCGTCAAATGGTGCATTCCACACCTCAAACAGTCAGACGGTCCAGGCATGTAAGATGCACATGATTTGCATGCCTCCTTCGCTTAAACACGGCAACATCCCTACTCTAGACAGCCAGATCCTCGAGCTGCCGTATAAAAGTAATGAAGTGTCGATGTACATCCTTCGGCCGAACCAGATCGAAGGTCTGGCGAGCCTTGAGAATAACCTCAACCTAGCGATGCTAAACGCCGCCATCGCTGCTATGACGACGAAAACAGTCAACGTGATTCTCCCCAAATTCTCGCTCAATAAGAACATCGACATGAAGGCCTACCTCCAAGCCATGGGCATGACCGAGGTTTTTACACCCTCCGCAGATTTGTCGGGCATCGGTAGTGCAACATGTTCGTCAACTTCGTCCAGCACGTGGCGATCATCAAGGTGGACGAGCAAGGCACAGAGGCCAGCGCCGCCACCGCCACCGCCGTCGGAGTGTGCCGCCCCTGTCGTCGTCGGGATACACCCGTACCTTTCGACGTCGACCGACCGTTCCTCTTCATCCTCCGCGAGAACCGCTGCGGCAGCATCCTGTTCATGGGACGGGTTACCAACCCGGGGTCCAGTTGTGGGAGAGGGTCCAAAATCTCTGATACGGTGTTAACGCAATAACCTAAAGGCATTTAAGACACTCACACGCACACACACACACACACACACACACACACACACACACACACACACACACACACACACACACACACACACACACACACACACACACACACACTCACACACACACACACACACACACACACACACACACACACACACACACACACACACACACACACACACACACACACACACACACACACACGCACACACACACGCACATAAACGCACACACATACAATTGATGTGCTTTTAACTAATGTCATCGTTCCATGCATATTTGGTGTAAGAGACATTTACCAAGCAGTTAATTCCACGCTGTGATGATGTGTGTAATTACATTTTGTAAATTACTAAACTGCCTGCATTAATCTATTTCATTCAGAACGCTATTGTTTCATCGGCGGACGCCATAAACCAAAGTAGTTATTCATATTCTTTGCAATTAAACATTGTTAAAAAAAATGCTCATATGTTATGTGTGCAATAAAGTTGTCATTCTTGCAAAAAATATTCATTGTTGTGCAGGGATTATTATTTTATGAGTTGGTTCAACACTCCCAGAAGACGACCTTTGCGGTAATCCTGAAATCACCGTAATGACACCTTACATTGTAATGGTTATTTGAAACCCATTAGAACCCCAAAAAGCGCATACAGGCAAGCAAAGTATGGTGAGTCCCGTGCACATTACAAAAAAATTGATATAGCAACAACTACGTCAGCAGAAAAACGACTTATTGTACTCTGATCATGACCAGTCATGACTTTTCAAATATAAAACTTGCAGCAACATTGCAATTTTACATGGCAACATTATAGTATGCGTAATATGTTAAATATGCTTTAAAATGGCAAAATTAATTACTTACCGATAGTTTATAAATCACACACACACACACACACACACACACACACACACACACACACACACACACACACACACACACACACACACACACACACACACACACACACACACACACACACACACACACACACACACACACACACACACACACACATATCGACAATATTAAATATTTGACCCACTAGGAATAATGTCACTTTAGTAAAAGTTAAATGTTAAGTTATTATTCATATCTATACAGAGAACAAAACTCAACAAGTGAGCCAAAAAAATTGCAATTTTTGCTATTGCGAAATCACACTCCGAAAGAATTAACCAATTGAATATCATTTAATTTATACTTTTGTTATTATTATTAGTTTTTTAACCAATAAATGTATAATTTGCGTTTATTGAACACTAGCATGATGGACGTAGTTTCGATCGACAGTACGACGTTTGTGTTGATTTCATGTTACGACTACGATGCGCTAACCGATGCGTAGGTAGCTTGATTTCAGGGTAGGCGCCTACCTTAATGGTTCACACTTCTTATAATGTCAATTGTCCTCATCACTTCCACACATGTGACTACAAAATATGCTCATGGGTTTATATGTACCTTTCATAATGTGTATATTTAATGGAGTTTGTATTTTATAACATTCTTACAAGTGTATACACAACCTTTGAGCAAAAGTGGCGCTCCCTGGTGGTGACATGTGTTGGATGATTTGTAAAGGTATTATGTGTATCATTTAATCATCACTTAGACTTAGACCCCGCTAGGTGGGGCCACCTTAATTCGTCGTACCAATACCCTTTTAGTCTTGCTTAGTCCAACTCTCGCTTGCCTTCATGAAGTCACCGAGAACAGAGTCTGGCCGCAAAGCGTAGACCACTGTCACAACACCATTTTGTGTATGCGTTCCAGTGAAGCGCCTGAAGCCAATCAGCGTCATTATTGAGATGTTGCATTAAACGTTTTGTTTGCCTGTTTTAACTTTACAGTCTGACAGTTGTGTCAAAATAACCAACGTTTAAAATTAATTCGAATTCCATCGTATAAACTGATAAAAGTTAAATCTTATTTTATGAATTAACGAAATGCCGTCGTAATTAGCTAATTATCTATGCACCCAGAATCTGCGTAAATGATTCTGTAACAATGAAAAGCACACATTGCATCCAGGCGACGATGTATGCGACAAACGGTGGCGCCACATCACGGAACCTGGATAATCGAGAACGATGTTTTGATTGTTACCGCAGTCAGATGGCTTCAGTGATTGAATTCATTCATATTTACGTGAAAAATTGATGTCATACATTTAACAAGATTTAACAAGATTGCCAGTTCCAGATGGCAAAGTGGACAAGGAAGCCATTGGCTTATCGAGAGTCCAACAATTTACCCATCTATGTGTAGCCCACCCTTATCAAATATCTGTCAATTATATTTTTAAACATATTCACACTACTAGCATTAACACAATCATTTGGCAGTTTGTTCCATTCATTTATCACCCTCTGTGAGAAAGAGTACTTTCTCATGTCCAACCTACACTGCTCCTTAACTAATGCTGCTTTGTGTACTCTGGTTCTACTGACTTCTTTAAGTTTGAAGAACATTTTCTTATCAACATCCTCATAACCGTTCACTATTTTAAATACTCCGTGACAATATGACCAATTTGGTCTACTCTTAGTCTTCTGGTCTCTAGTGTGTGTTTTAGATAAAGAAATTAGGTTACTATGATAAAGCATAGATCAAACAAAATACCCTTATGTGAATGATCTCGAGTTTGTTTTCTTTTTATGGGAGTCAAACCGCGAACACAGGTGTATTCGATCTCCCACGAAAGGCTTGGACTAAATTGAATCGCATGCGAAAGGAAGTTGGCCGGTTCAAAATATGCGTGTGCATTTAGTCTAGGAGCATTCGGGTCGAACACGGAAATAAATACTACCGAGTGAATTTTGTTTCAGGATGGTAGTAAAACACCACAGTCAACGACATAGCGTAGAAACATTGTGTTTTCTATTTATGATGTTATGGCACATAGTTGTGGTGAAGATTTGATGTTATGGCAATGGCTACACGGCGGAATTCGTGAGCAGAAATAATTTCAACCCAATGGCATACAGTTTGTAATAGTTCTCACGCATCTGGCCTCTTTGTGACAAACACAAACAGGGGCGAACTAAGGAAGTTTTAAAAATGTTTTCAATATGTTATTCTGCAACTATCCTGAAAAAAATAGCTTAGTACTATTTATTTCCATGTTGGGTTCTGTTTTGATCGTATGCTCCTGGACTCAGTTGGATGCTGACGAAAAGCGCTCAGTACGGAAGCACCTGCACACACTACAGCGCTCCTAGCGGATAAAGTGGTATTGCAGAGTGAATCTGGGGAGCCGCGCGCGGTTGCTTGACGACACACTGCATATATAAGCCGAAGACAAACGCGATACGAAGATGCCACGCTATGATTTGTAATGTTATCTAAAACGTCATTGCGGTAAATGAATAGATAGTTTCAATGATATAACAAACTTCAAAAGACAGGGTTCGCGCAAATACGAACTGTACTACCGCAATCAATGGGGATCACATGGTTGTATCCCGCGTTGGATAAGAAATCGACATTTGGTCTATACTAGAGGCATACCACGACTCCATTAAATATACTCTTTGAAAAAGGTTCGTGCACAAGCCACGTGGCTGTTTCAAAATATAACATGCATAAGTGATGAGTGCAGCACAGCGCTATAATAAGTGTGAGCCATTATAGGTCGTATTAACTGATTGTTGATCCTAATTATTCAAGAAGAACCCTTTTAAAATAAGGAGATTATTAAATAAAAATGACAACTTTTTGGAGAGACGCGTATTTCTTTAATTTGGAAAAGTTTCCGCTGTACAGAACATACGTAGTTGCCGTGATATGTATGATGTTGCCGTGATGTGTACGGTGTTGCCGTGATGTGTACGGTGTTGGCGTGATGTGCATGGTGTTGCCGTGATGTGTACGGTGTTGCCTTAATGTGCGTGGTGTTGCCGTGATGTGTATGGTGTTGCCGCGATGTGCATGGTGTTGCCATGATGTTTGTGGTGTTGCCGTGGTGTGTATGGTGTTGCCGTGATGTGTATGATGTTGCCGTGATGTGTACGGTGTTGCCGTTACATGTACGGTGTTGCCGTGATGTGTAAGGTGTTGCCGTGATGTGCATGGTGTTGCCGTGATGTGCATGGTGTTGCCGTGATGTGTATGGTGTTGCCATGATGTGTACGGTGTTGCCGTGATGTGTTCGGTGTTGCCGTGATGTGTATGGTGTTGCCGTGATGTGTACGGTGTTGCCGTGATGTGTACGGTGTTGCCGTGATGTGTATGGTGTTGCCGTGATGTGTATGGTGTTGCCGTGATGTGTATGGTGTTGCCGTGATGTGTACGGTGTTGCCGTGATGTGTATGGTGTTGCCGTGATGTGTATGGTGTTGCCGTGATGTGTACGGTGTTGCTGTGATGTGTTCGGTGTTGCCGTGATGTGTATGTTGTTGCCGTGATGTGTATGGTTTTGCCGTGATGTGTATGGTGTTGCCGTGATGTGTACGGTGTTGCCGGTGAAACAGTAGAGTTTTGCTGTGAAACAGATTCGAATGGCAGAAACGTTCAGTCATTCATCTAATTCAATTACTCCCAACACATATATAAAGTGGATTTAACTGCTTTGTGAATGCATCATATAAAACTATGCGTGGAAATACGTCATTCATCTTAAACAGTGTCCATGTCAAATTGTTCTGTTGTAGGCGGCAGGTGGTCCCTGATTGATCAGGCTGCCCGCGAGCAGGATGCTACCGCTGTTCTGGAGGAAGAGGAAAGGTTGGCTGATGTCGAAAGGCTCGGCACTAAATCCCGAAGCCGACGACATACATGGTATACTCCGTCGGTGGTAGTAGTGCTGGCATATGTGTCTTATGCGTCCACCTTGATGATCTCCATGTGTTGGACGAAGTCGACAAACAAGTTGCCTGAGCCAGTAGCGCTGTCCGACCCAATGTGCCGCGGGTGTGATGACGGTGATCGTGCGCATGGTTTTGAAGTAGGTCTTCCGGTCGATGTTCTGATTGATTTTTGGGAGAATCACATTGACGTCTTTCGTCGTCATTGCGGCGATGGCGTTGTTTAGCGTCACTAGGTTGAGGTTACTCTCGATGTATGCCATACCCCCATCTGGTTAAGCCACAGGAAGATCATCGACACTTGATTGACGTGGTACGGCAGTTCGAGGATCTGGCAGTCGAGAGCCGAGATGTTGACGTATTTAAGCTAGAGTGCAGAAGTGTTGCAGTGGTTTCGCGAACATGGCTGGGTTTTCGCGAGTTTACCCGATGCGGGTTCACAAGACGACATGTGCATCTTGTATGCCTGGACTGACTGGCTGTTCGTCTATGCCACTCCGCCAATGGTCTACTTTCAATTTATAATCAAGTAATTGCTGTGGTGGCATTGTGAGTGGCACCATTGTTGGTGAATGTGCATCTGACAACGCCCATTTCTTAATCCGGAAATCTTTCACGAATTGTCGTGTCATTATAAGTCTTACTGGTGTTTATCAAATCAAAACGCAATATCAAAACGCAAACATCGGTCGAAATGATGTTTGAACAATTTCAAGCGTGTCCGAATTTGTTGGCATAGATACGTGTTTATTTCGGCGCATGGAAAAATAATTACCGGTATTTTTAGGAGTTTAATTATTCAGCTCTGCGTTGGCAGCCACACAAGTCAAAACATTCAATGAGAACAAATGGTAGACCTCACACAAACTGCAACAAAATGTAGTTTGAAAAGGTGCCACTAAGGCCCAAACCAACAACCAAAAGTCTTACGAATTCCAGATCCGACAACACCGCTAAGACATATGTAAACTTCTCCGTGACAATATGACCGCAACCGTCATTTGTAGTGAGACGGAACCTTTCACCTTTCGAACAGCTAGGGGTTAAGCATGTATGCAAAATAACACCAACCATTTTCATCATCTACCTTTGCTTCATAATGTTTTCGCGTTCGTAATCGCCTCCCTCGTGGCTTCGATCTTGAATAGCGGCTTGACGGGAGGCCATACAACCTGAAGCGTCTTGTGGCCCAGACGAAAGTGGCGAAGACATCCTTCATCGACACCAGTACTTAACGCTGCCACTGTACAAAGCTATTGGCGGAAATTCCGCCGCACCAACGTGTGTCATAACTGATGCTTAGAAAACCATCATCAAGGCAATGTTTCTTTGGAACTATTCCCGCTCGATATTCCACACCATCAGATTACCAGACACCCGCCTGTACCGTCGTGTCTTGGCCATGGTCAAAGAACATGTGGCGGTTTGAGTCAGAAAGCGTTCCAAAGACACACTGCAGACGTGTCTGAAAAAAACTATATATTCGGTAACCAGGTGTTATAGGCGATAAAGTGTCCATTTCAGCAATGGATTGTAATGACCATGACTGTGATATATAATTATGTTCACGTTATCGTAAAATCTACAATGATTACTTGAAAACTTATCATCAGTTTTTGTTTTGCTGCAACTGCTTGTATTGAACGACCTTGACAATCCACTGCTGCTATACAAAAGGCTATCAAATGACGTTGCTATTGCATTTATTGGATTATGTGGTGTCAAAACCATTAAAACACACATACTATAGGGAAACTGCCTTAATCATAATCAAAGTTAAACAAAGCAATACACGATTTTTGGAAGCCATTTAGTGTATTTTTATTTTAGTGGAATTCCTGGTCCGAAATTTCTTCGGACTGCTTTTGGGGGTTATTGACACCTTTCTGGGTAGGATTCTGTCAAAAAAATGTGAAACCGCATACACACACGCATATATATAAATACACACACGCATATATACACATATACATATATATATATATATATATATATATATATATACGACATTGCACCGAGCTTACTAATTTGACATTTCATAACCCATTGGTTTCGACGAGCCTCTGCGCTCGGGTTCCCGATGATGTTGACGAAGAGGAAATATAAGTATTGCATTCCAATTTATTCCGCCATCTAAGCAGTGTTGTTTCGCTGCACACTAACCTGAGCTGTCATAGCCGTGGTATATGCAGATCTTCTCCCCGTTGACGTATCATTCCTTCCAGGCATCGATGTCCATCTGACCCTGATCTGTGTTTCAGGTCTGACTAAAGAGACAATGACCACAATATACAATTAGCAATAGGCGAAGCAAAATGTATCATTGATTATCTGGTATTACTTTATTTGACAGCTTTATTGAATTGTTGCTAGTTTCGACGGAAATATGGGGACAAAATACCCCTAAATGTTCCACTTGCTCGGAGATCACAGTCAACATTACAAGTTTCTAGAATTCAACGTTGTGGTCGAGCTGCGCCAATGTATTACATGTAGAGTCGCATCTGTCAGGTTATGGGAGGTAATGTGAAGGCCTATGTAATTGTTTATTTTACGTGCGATTCTTGGAACATGAAGCCAGTAAACTATGGTGCATATCATCATGTGTGATGAAAGCCAGGCCTTGCCACACTGTTTAAGAAGAATACTTCGGTTGCGAAGCAGCAACCGGTGGTGCTCGCCTGTGACTATTGCACAAAGGTGAAATTTTCATTTGCATAGTGTGGGACAAATTGTCGTCTTAAAATCATCTTCATCTCAAACGAAGAGTGTTACCTGCCCGCAGTTTCGGCGCTCCGAGTCGGACATGCCAGTAGTGTGGCACCACGCCTCAGGATCTACAACATATCCGCCGCCGCACCAATGTAAGATAATATATGTGAATAGGCGTCATTATTATCCAACGCCGTTTTAATACAGAGGAAATAATCGTGAATATTGTCTGTCAGCATTTGCAATGTTCTTTTTTTAATGCGCAAAATCGTGTCTCTTGCCTTCTATATATAAATGTTATTTTGCGAACCTTCGTTAGATCATACATATTCGCTGTATAAAATAGCATCATTTGATGACAGATATTTTTTTAATGATCATGTTTATATTATGTATGTATGTATGTATGCATGTGTGTATGTATGTTTGTATGATAAAGTTTTGATCGATAATTTACCTACGTGAAGAAAAGTAATACGTACTCAAATTGCTTCGTCTGGAAGCAATGAGCAGCTGTTAGTATCCAGCGGTCCGTGAGCAGAGAAGCCCCGCATTAGTACTTGGCATACGTGAAAGTTATTCCGAAAAAGACAAATCTAGAATCTTGCCCTGCAGGATCTATTTAGCAACTTTTTTAAAGGAACATTATTTATGATTAACTATTGTTAGATTATAAAATTGTACATGATTAATCAAGTTTCCACTTCAACAGCAATTACGGTTATCGCGTTCATGTTTTGTGATGTTTTAGCATAAAACATTCAAATGCACAGGGGAATACAGTTTTATTATACACTTTAAATACGGATGTGAAATTATGATTCATTTGACAGTTTAAACACTGATGTGAATATTTGTATTATGCCTGGCAGGTAATGTCCTTCGGACACATTATACCAGTGTTCGTGGTGGCTAAGTCTATTAGTCTAACATGTCGTGGTAAGATTTTAGTTGCATCTTTGTTCAGCAACCGAGCAGTCTTGCATATCAATAGCTATGCATAAAAGTTATAACGGTTTTTATTAGTTCGCGTAAAAAAATGCAAATCAAACCTGCAGTGACACCATCCACGGCCATTTACCAGCCGCGAACTCATGACCGCCTATGACTCATCCCACCAACGGCATCTCCGGGTTCCTCTTGTCAACAGCGCCGTCTACTTGCGGCTGCGCTAGAAACGCGACGGCAATGCGAAGTTGGTCAGCACGTGTGCGAAGACTTTACCCCATAAATTAAACCTATAATATATTCCGTGATATTTAAAATTAAATTACTTTTATGTTTCCCACTGGGAGTAGGCTGAATTGTATTATGTGTTTGTTTTCTTACTCATTAAGGTTAGGTCAATGTAAAGGTATTTTCTTATATAACGTATCCAATCCGAAATATCGTTTATAGCGCTTTGCATTTCACCAAGGCCTGGCACACCTGTTCTTTCTAACATCAACTCGACTCGACTTCTCTGGGAACTACTGCGCGAGGACTATTCGTTACCATCTCCACCAGTCTGAAGCCGGGTACTCATTTATATAGCTGAGTGAACTGAGGCTAAGTGTAGTGAACGAACGTGCCGGAGCTTCGAAACGACAGCAGGAGGATTCGAACCCGGGTTATTTCGATTGAAAGTCCGATGTTCTGTACGCCACCACCCCCCCCCCACCACAAACCGCTCGGGTGTGTTATGGGGATATTGAGTAGTGGATTAGCATGTTGATATGATATATGCGTTGATATAATGGCCTTAATGGAGCACTTAACGAGAGTATTGACTGTATGCGGGTATCATGCTATTAGGGGAAGCTGGGGATACTGATAGCTCACTAGGCACAATCCAAAACATTACGAATTATTTACTGATGCCTTCACAATTCACTTCCTACATAATTGTCGTATGATTATTGCGACATGTGCAAAGATGACCATCAACGAATACTAGTTTTGAATACACGCGCGCCCGCATGCGCGCACGCACGCACATACGCACGCATACACACACTCACAATCATACACACGCATTCATGCACACACAAACTCACACACACACACACACACACACACACACACACACACACACACACACACACACACACACACACACATAAGCACACGCACACGCACTCGCACTCGCACTCGCACTCGCACACGAACACGCACACGCACTCGCACTCGCACACACACGCACTCGCACGCACACACACACACACACACACACACACACACACACACACACACACACACACACACACACACACACACACACACACATACACACACACACTCACAACAGTATACCCAAGAGAGACACTGTAAACACGTAGTCTATACGGAGCAATAAAAGTAACTCGAATATTTCAACATATTGATTTTGTCACGTCCAAAAAAACTCGCCGAACTTATATTTTATCAACGTAGCATGACGCAGCTAAATGTGTGGTGTTTCGGTTATGTCGAAAATCGTCGTCCTCAAACATACATGTTGGTATCAACTGAATTGAATACGCAGATACATATGCACCAGAAAGTCAGATGTCGCTGCTTTGTTATCAGTCCACGGAGTTCGTATATAGTTAGCCTGAAATAACCTGCTAGGCATCATCACAGTCGTCTCACTGGCGGTCTCACATGAACCATCCTCTCGGGACGCGCTCAAACATAACTGTTGAGGTTTATATAATGTGCATAATGTGCGTGGCTTTACAATTATGTGAGTAATACTGCATTTGACGTGAGGGCGTACGTGCATGTGTGCGCACGCATGTGCTTCTCTTCTCCCTCGTTGTTGTCTTTAAAACCGCTGCCACACGTGCGCCCGTATCAACCGACAAGAGCACTGCGCTCAGCCAGCTGTAACAATTTGGAAGTGAAGCGCACACGTATGAAGGCTGGGGACGGCTCGTTCGCAGTGGCTGCGGCGTCCCTGTGGAACACTTTACCTAACTTTATTAAAACCTGTCACACTCTTGCCAGCTTCAGATGTCGATTAAAGACACATATCTTTCGTATAGCCAATTAGCGCATATTCCAGATGAACATCATCCTCTACTCATAGCAATTTAATTATGACTATTCCACAAATCATATTCATGGCATTAGTTTAACAACACATTTTAAATTTATAATTTGTTATTATTAAATTATTTATTATTATAAATCATACATATACATTTATTGATTTATTAGTATTATTGCTATATAATTATTGTGCTATATTAATATTTTAATCATTCTTATTACTAGCAGCTGATATATTTATTTAGCTATTTCCTTACTTAATAATTCTACACTATTTTAGCGATGTATTTATTTTAAGTAATTCTTATTACTAGTAATAGTTTAAATACACTCATTTGTTGATATTGCAATTCTACACTTGTTTGTGTATTTTAAAGTATTAAAGTTTATTAGTATTTATAAACTGCAGCATTGAAGCCTTAAAGTTATTTTATTGTTGGTGATTCATCAAAACTTACTTCATCAACCGAAACAAATTTCATATACAGAAACGTCAGAGACGAATAACATAACGTACTTTTTTGTGCAACTATAACCATGTGTAGACGTTTACGTTATAATGTAGATGGATCTTTCTAACACAGTACTGGTTTATCAAGTGAAACCTCCAATCACGGAAACACGACTGATTGTGGGGTGGTGGCCATTGCTGCGACAATAGAAGTGTTTGGCCAGCGCCGTGCCTTCAACTTTGATGTGGAAATGTTGAGAAAGCACCTGGCTACTTGTTTGCAGAGACATCACACCGTTCCCAATTTCTGAAAACTGCCTTCTCCTGCCACAGATGGAGTGCACAATGAAAGTCGTATGCACCTGTCGGGGTTTCCTGGCTTCTTATATGAAGTGTGTCAGGTGGAAGCTCTCCATCCACAGAACGTGTGTTATCGGTGACACTTGCACTGACTGTCAATAATGGTGTAGCGAAGCAGGACGTAAATTTGTTTGATCAGAGTAGACACGTAATGCATTAATGTATCCACATGTATAACTTATTTTATTTTAAAAGTATTTTTGCTTGATATTTAAAACTTTATTCTGTGAACTGTGATAATTGTAAATGATTTCATTATGAAATGTATAATAAATATTGATTGAATTGCACCACGTTCTTGATTTAATTGAGGAGGAAAATAGTTTGGAGTCATGACAACTTGGGTATTGGCAGGGGAGTAATATATCTAGAGTTGGGGGATATCGTACGACATCTTCTCCATGGGAGGAGCTATCCACAGGGGAAGATATACTCGTACGAATGACAACTCATTAATAGTCCCATAACTGAAGAACCTCGATTATGGTGTCAGGCTAAGAGCGCTGAAACTACCAAACCTTTACTGTGGAAGATAAAGAGGATATATGACAACTTCCCACCCATGCGCACAAACAATAGTCAAGACCTGCAAACACGTCACTGGCTTAGATTGGCTACAGAAGTTGAATAGGAAGGGTACGTTTTTGAAATGTTGTGCTGAAGTTGCATTGAATGAAACTATTCAGTGTGTCATATTACGTTACTAATGGTGGATATGATTCTGCTTCTGGCACACTTTTTCACACTTACACTGCATGCACAAACATACTCGTGGTGCAAGAAGCTCGTGTTACCTTGTGTTACCTTGTCTGTGGAGCGCGACAGTAAACTATGTTTTTGTGTGAATAGAAAAACTGCGCGCATTAATACTCATGTCTCATACTTAATACTTATGTCTCATAAGCCGCGCATATATTATTTTTTTATAATTGGGGGCTTGGTGATAGGCCAAGTCATAGATTGCCTACTCGAAAAGGTAGGTGCAGGATTTTGTTACCCTAACATGACTAAGGGGAAATGGTGGTTAATGCCAGCTAAATATTCATTTGACACATTATTCACAAACTTAATAAGTCCTTACCCATGTGTCCAGTTATGAATAAATACTCTTTAACACCCCATAACCATTCCTTTACTTGATTTGGTCACACATATGACATCTACCATTAGTCTAATTAATGCCTATTGACATATTTCATGATTTAATTGCACAGCCATCACATTGCAAAAGTATACACATAAAATAGTATATCACATTTGCGTTACAAATAACTTCCACACACACATAACTAGGTGTGTGTCGTCCTTCAAAGAAAAGCAGCACACACACACACACACACACACACACACACACACACACACACACACACACCACCACCACCACCACCACCACCACCATATCTCCCACAACACACACACACACACACACACACACACACACACACACACACACACACACACACACACACACACACACACACACACACACACACACACACACACACACATCAAGAACATCAAGCTGCTTAATACTTGGGCCAGTGGCTCTGCTACCTGATTATGTACGATCCATTACAACAACAATGGGAAAGTTTCAATCAATTATTATTTTATGTCAGACAAAATGTGCATGCAATATACATTATGACTAGTATTACACCTCATAGATAGGTTGTGCAAAATCCTAAATGCACTGTTATAAGAAACAATGAAATGTTGCAGGGCAGCTTTTCTTTAATTAGCTCATAAGGAACATATGTATACTATAATAAGATGCAAACGGCTTGTTTTTCACCAAGCACTGTTCCTGGTTCATAGTCTCCAAGCAACATATCTTCGATTGACACCCTTGTAATATCGGACACATCTCGCCCGTTTAGGACATTAGCAGCATGGCGTGGTTGATTATGACAGCAGTTCCGATGAACAACAGCAGGAAATTGAAGCCTGTGGGTACCAGCAGATCTACAATAAAAGTGAAACTTTCTTCATAATCCACATTTGAAATGCTTAATTACTCGATCATTACTATGACCGATTCTACTAAAATAAGTTACTTCAAACCGGCGAATGCGACGTAGGTCACGAATATGATAAAAGCAGCAAAGACAAGTTTGCGAAATATACTGTCTAAAATGTAAATTATTATCAAAGGTGACTCCTAAATTCCGCGTTTAGACGGCCGGTGTGAAATTCTGGCTCAGCATAGGTGTTGGATAAAAAACACTAAAATTTACCACACTGATTTTTTGTACCAGTAATAATAAAAGCACTGTGTTTTATTTGCATTTAACTTTAATATGCTGTTAATCATCCAGTGAAATACATTCTGAAGGCAATCCCTGAGTTGGATTAAGGAACAACTTGTATTTGGAGTAGCCAAGGAAAGGTGTATCATAGCTGGTGGTGCACATTGTGAGTTCGAATAACTGAGCTGATTGGTCTAGTTTAAAGAGTAAACAGAAATGGACCAAAACAGAACCCTGAGGAAGGCAACACGATGTTGGTAACGCTGCTGAAAAACAACTAGTTATCTTCACTCTTTTGTAATTATCAATAGAATATGATAATATCTACCAGTCTAAAATATACTGTTATATATACGTTATTTGTTCTTTGAGCGGACAGTTTCTTCAGGGACGAAGTGTTCCCCGTGTAGACGTCACTCTTGTGAGTGAAAACGTTGTGAACCCGGAAAAAAGGCATTACATTATATATTTTCTTCCTTTTTAAAGCGGACTTATTTTTTTTTTATCTTTAAAATACATTATAAAAGAATAGGTATGAAAATGATGGAACGTGTTGGCGACATTTACGTGTGACGTCAGAGTGACACTTCTGTGCAACGTAAAAGATTTTCGAAAAGAAATCGCCCAGTTACACTTTGTAGAAATCAACACATTTTGCAGAGAAGACAAAATTAATACCCTCAATACGCTTCTTATATGTCCAGATAACTAATAATTTGTGTAATGCAACAATATCATGACTGGTTTGCCTTTACGCCACTTCTTTGTGAATGTTGTTTTCATTGTGGCCCGTTCGGAGACAGCATGCACTGTCTTCCTTCGGAGTATGCGTTAGAACAACTGTAGCCACATCAACGTTGTCGCTGCTGGCCTGCCAAATTGCATGTATGATATAGCACCGTGAATAAGTAATCCCTCTTCTCGTCACCAATTACATTTGGAAGCTTAACAAATTCTTGTCATTAACACTTAGAGGGTAGTTTTGAAGATCGATGCAAATAATTATATGTTACGTGGTTCGTACCCTTGAAAATCAGTTCCTAGATACCGTAATGAATTTTTTTTAACTAGGTAATAAAGAAAAAATTTCCATAAATTAACTAAAGCGGCATCATGAATACAGCACACTGCGTGCAAAGTCTGTTTTTATTTAAATGAAATGACTATTTTAATTTGATTGATGGTAGCTTGATATATTGACAGCAATAAATATCCATTTAAGCATAATCACTCTTAAATTGCAATAATTACAAAGTAAACCATATTTAATATTCAAATAATTCAATTCAATAAACTGCTGCATTTAATCATTTAACATACCTTACGTTGATGATTAATGATAACTGGCAGGATAAACCAGTTCCCAGACACCATAATGAAAATGTTCTTGCAAAACAAGTCAATTATTTGAATGAGTTTCTTACATGGAGGTATTTATTGCATTAAATATATATTTATTTAAAATTAAATGCAACTATTACCCAACAATTACAGTTCAGTATCCCAATACCAGTTTTTTTTTTAACTGCTGCACTTAAGCATTTAAGTTAGTTTATGTTGGTGATAACAATTTACTGCATCAATCGCATTATACAGAAACGTCAGAGACGGATACGTACTTTTTTAGGCAACTGTAACCATCTGTAAACGTTTATGTTATTATACAGATGGATCTTTCTACAACAGTTCTAATTGATCAGATGAACCCTCCACCCTTCCAAGACTGCCCCCTCCGATCACGGGACACCTCAATTGTAACTTTCTAAGTAAATAATAATACATTAATGTCCAGGACTTGAACAATGAAATGTCATGAATACAACACATTGTGGCCTCCGACAAAGTTTATTTCTTAAATACCGTTATAATTTAAATGAGTTTTATAGTTGCTTAGCTGGAAGTATTTATTGCATTAACATATATTTAAATGTAATTACGCTTGGTGTTTTAATCTTATAAGCGAGATAATTATATGAATGATACTGACATTAAGTAATATACGTACGGCATAGAATATAAATGTAATTTATTTAGTAATCTTAAATTAAAATATGTATCTTCATTAATCGGTGGCTATGTGGTAGTGTTTTGGATATTCGGTAGAGGGGGCAAGGGTTCGAAACCTCATAATGTAGTTTTGAGACGGGCAATTTCGTTCAACCCACATTGCCTTTGTCTTTGTGTAGATAGAATGAAAGTTGCTCGTCCTTTCTACCTGGTGTATATGTCATATCCCATTCAGAGAAATTGAAACATATATATCGTGGACTCGCTAACTGCAGAGTATTACCTCTTGGAAAAGAAATAAATAATCAATCATACATCAATTGATTTAACACATATTTTTATGTATTTGACTTTTAGCTGCTACATTTATCATAATTTTAAAAGCGGTTTTATGTCTTGCAAGGTTGCAACATAGAGCCGTGTCCACCGCGCCAGGCTGTCCAGCTATAACTATTTATTGTACTAATAAAATATATTGCCATGAGCCTTGCATGACCACATGTTTTGGTAAGTTGTTCTACTATAAACTTCACATGATAATAAAACGCTTTGCTTCAATGTACAAGTAATGTCAAAACACAATGTTGATTAGTCAAGAGAACATTCAGTGAGTATCTAATGTCGGCTGTGCAAACCCAGTACCATCTATACGTATTCTGCTTAATACGTAAGTAGTATACGTGCAGGAATGGGACATCAAAAGAGCAGCACAGCAGAAAGAGCAAAGTGACTTCCGGTCACGTGACTCGCCCCAGCGCCCCCTAGCGGCTACATCTACTACATCCACCACAACGAGCGCCCCCTAGCGACTGAAGATAACGGTCATAACCTCGACCACTTATATGTGTGTGTGGTGACCTATGACCTGTACTGACCAGGTTGTGACCGCTACCTATCCAGTTATTTCAAGGCATTGAATCCCTGGTTCGAAGTAGTCTGCGATACCCTACCCGTTGTAGCCCGCGTTACCCTATCACCAACCGACACAACACCTCATGAAATCACAAAATTTAATATATAAAAATAGCAATACATCATAGTAATATATAATAAAATAGCTATATAAAATAGCTATATATCATATTAAAGCACATAAAATCATATTAATATAATAATATAATCAGTTAAAAATAGTTATATCAAATCATATTAAAGCACATAAAATTATATATAGTAATATAAATATGTAAAAATAGCCATATATTTAACCATATTAAACATATATATTTTCATTTAAAAATAGCAATATTAAAGCATATAAATAGCGTTCATTATTTCATTTAAAAATAGCCATATCAAATCATATTAAAACACATATATTCATATTTAAAAATAGCCATATATTTAAGCATATTAAAGCAAATATATTTCATTTAAAAATAGCCATATTAAAGCATATAAATATATAGTGTTCATCTTGTTTCATTTCAATACAATTTTAGTCGCGGCAGTGACTTTCCGCGTCTGTCGATAAGTTTTGTAGGTCGTTTTATGACCTTGCCTTCATCATTGCTGCACCCCCACACGACTTTTCCATTGCGATCACGGAACGAGGTTTTGCTATTTCCCCTTCATCATTACACCCCCACAACATTTCCATTTCGATCTGGGAACGTGATTTGAACAGTTTCATTTCTTGCATGACAGCCGGCTACAGGGCTCTGTGTTTTACCAACGCAGCATAAACGTTAACAGGTTGCTGTCTCGGTTGACCCATAGCATTGCAGCCCATGGAAATTTCCATGGTAACCTGCTCTATTGGCCGTATCATTCCTAGCTCCGTCATAACGTCAGCCCATAATTTTTTTATGATCGAGAAAGGAAGCGTAGGCATTACATTCATCGTCCCAACTCTCCGTTTGATAGCCATCGTCGGTGTTGTCATCGTCTATGCGCAGCGTGCGAGTACATAACTCCTGCATCACGAACGGCCAGTGGTTTCTATGGAAGCTGAAAAAACAGAGTGAAAGACACATTGAGCCATTGGTAAAGGACTGTGTTAAAAGTATCGTATATACATTAAATAGCACACGCACATATGTTAATAATAAACTATGAGAAGACCTGCTGTGAGCGGTGTACTTTGGAACCACCACGGCGATATGTAATGCTACACCGCCAACAGCAAGCGCGTAGAAACGAGGTCGCGTAAAGCTGATAAGACTGACCTGGCGACCTCGCTCGGCCGACGCGGCGCGCGTGCTATTTATAATCAGACTACCAGCCGCTTAGCAAGAGGCATTGTAACTAGGTCACAGATGCATAAAAGATGTATCTTAAAGTTAAACTGTGTGTGTTATGTAGACGCTTTTAAAAGCTTTTAAAAACACAGGAGTACGTATCAGCAAACAACCACGGACAATATGTACTTACGATCGATACAGTATCAGACTCAACGCTACGCCAATCTCGATGTAGACTTGCATCAAGTCGGAAAACAAAGCAACGCTAGACAGCATGGTGATGACGTCAGAGGCAACGGCAGCGGCAGCAGCAGAACGACGGTTGCAGAATGGCGGTAAGTGTATAAAGAAATACCTTGTCTGAGGACGGCTTTATAAAGGAAACGCTAAACAACGCAGACAGCTGACATAAGCTGCTATAACACAATAACAAATCCATCAAAGTCAGAAAGTTATGGTAGAAAACACCCATAATAAAATTATTAGTAAACTGGAATGCTAATAATCAACTCCCAAACCCACTAGAACAATAAGTCATCCTTCACAACGAAAAACATGTTCGATAAGCCTGTCACAGAAGTGTCAGAGAATCGATGCTGAAACCAAAATCTCATTCATCACGTGTAACAAACAAAGTCAACCAGTTCTCAACTAACGTTGTATCGATTCCACACATTCTGCATGAAACAGTAAATAACTCCTCCCAGCGATAAGCCTGTCAACTAACCAACGCTGAATCCGAAAACCCATTTATCACGCATAAAAACACCATGCGCTTATGGAAATTATTGCTGCATGCAAACTGTTGGATATATATGCATATGCATTAATTTATATATGCATGCATTTATGCATGCATTTATGTATATGCATGCATTTATGTATATAAATACAGTGCATGTAACATTAAACAGCATAAAGTCAGAATGACTCCTCCTATATACTTCCGCGGAGGAAACTCGTTTCTATCCAACTTCTACGCATGTAGGATACATGCCTGGGGTCATGTTTTTAACACAGTTGAAGTTGCATACCAGTACAGGAAATGCATCTTTAATGGAGATGTCGAGACGGCTCAGAAAATGTTTGCCACAAGAACTGGACTACAGGCGAAATACCTAAGCAAAACCATCCGAGAGAAACAGGAGTTACGCGCGCAGTGGAACAAACAGAGACGATCTGTAATGATCGCGTTAGTTGCTATTAAATTTCGCGAAACGACATTACGCAAACTATTATTAGAAACATATCGCCGTTAATGGAAAGCGTGAGAAGTAGGGAGCGATACTGGAGCATGTCCACCTACACTGGACAGCGTGGACAGAACGTGTTGGGTCAGATATTCGTGAATTCTCGCGAGTTCATTCGAAAAAAACAGGCGCCATAAAGTCTAGCGCGCGCAGCGATAGGAATGCGCGGTGATTGCGCAATACATACCAGAGGGCCAGCTGGTAAATATAATACAGACGCGCCATGCAACCGGCCCGCTACACAAGGGACCCGTAGCTGCAACTGTCATAACACGATTCTCGCAGCGACTCACTTGACATTCTCTCTAGCTAATCAACATGATGGCCGCGCAGCAGCTCCTCGATGACGACCGCATGATGAATCTGACGCGTTTGCAGTCGGAGGTAAGTGCTGGAACATACAATTTTCCAACACCGTCAACCATAGTGTCTACCGCACGGCAGGAGAAATATGTATTATATATGGCATGCTCACAGTGTCCCGTTGGAGTCTAGCGTAGTAAGCAGGGTTACTATTGTCCAACACACAAATGGCAGCGATCTCCTACGTACAGATTCAACCTGCATGTCCTCCTGCAGGACAGTATAGGAAGTGAATGTTGGGTTAGCGTATTTGATACGCTGGCAGTTAAAGTCCTTGGCTTCACCGCGAACGAGTACGTCGCAATGAAGTCAGAAGACGAGCGGGTGGCTGCCCTGTCTGTGTTTAGGGGGGTCCGTGTCAGAGCGACCATTAAAAAGCGCATCAACAAGGACTACGTAGACTACATTGCGTCAGAGCTGGAAGTACTTGACGAGGCATTCTCTTTGTAGGAGGAAGACAAAGAGAATGCCGTCGTCGTCGCCGTACAGCAGTGGTTAGACTCGTATGAAGAACGTAATATGTTACCATCCACACGATCAATCACTTCCTCTACCGAACCGGCTCTGTGTATAGCAGACGAGGAAAGTAACGATGCGGTTATTACCGTAAGCAGCAGTGAAGCAGCTATGTTCATAAGCTGCAGCAGCAGCAGCGGCGGTACTAACAATGGCAACGATATGCAGGCGACAGCAATGAACATAGACAGAATATGGAATCGTACAGAAGCCATGATGAACCAGAACACCTTCAACGCGTTGATAGACGCAGCTTGTGTTCGTTATGCATGTAACGAGGTTGAGCGTATATTATATTTATCGAAAGGTGAATATTATGTACCGTCTTCCGGTCTGATCAATCACATCTTGCGCTGGGTTGTCATAGCAGTGGAGGAGAGAGTTGGTAAAAGGCAATGGTGTGTCGATATGGCAGACACGATCAGAGCGACCATAGCCAGTCTATATACAGGTAAGAATGAAGTTGCTGACTTTGATTAAACAGGTGTGTCTTTTGTTGTCCCGTCTATAGATTCATAACGGCCTGCGACAACTACGAGAGGCATATGAAAAAGCCGACGATGATGATGATGACAAGACGGCAACACCGCCGCAGCAGCAACAGCAGCGACGAAAACGGAAAATGCCGTCGTTGACCGCGAACGACCTGCGGTTGGTGCTCAACAGAAAACGTCGGTTTGCAGCACCAACCGCAGCAGCAGCAGCAGCAGCAGCGGCGGCGGCGCCAACCACAACGGCGGTGACAGCGCCAACCGCACCGAAGTCACCGCCACCCCCACCGCCGTCGTGTCTACAGAGCACCGTCGAATTTACACCAGCGTCGCCACCATCATCGTCGCCGCCGTCACCATCATCGTCGTCGACGTCATCATTCGAGACACTGAGCAAACCATTGTTGTCAACACCACCACCACCATCCTCCGACATACAGCAGCCGTGCACGTGTGATCGCTGCTGTGATGAAAACGTTATGTTAGAATCATCACCAAGCAAGCCGAACATTTTAAATCCTTCTACAGCAAACATCATGATCATAGACGCAATCACACATCTAATCATGCATCGATCATTCCATACACCTCTGACAGTAGCCGAAGCTACTGTCAACGTATGTGCAGAAGGGTGCACGTGGCTACTGTCGGAGGAGATGCAATCATACCTCATACACGAAGTGGCGTGTTTCAATCCTTGGATGTTGTAAACAAAGGATTGAAACACGCCACACACACACACACACACACAAACACACACACACACAAACATACACACAAACAAACACACACACACACACACACACACACACACACACACACACACACAGAGTAATTGATTTTAATCGTATATTGTTATTGACTTTAATCGTATGCATTTAGTTGTTATATATCATTAGTGTCTTTAGTAATTGTTATTGACTTTAATCTTATGTATTTAGTTGATATATATAATTAGTGTCTTTAGTAATTGTTGTTGACTTTAATCTTATGTATTTAGTTGTTATATATCATTAGTGTCTTTATTGTGTATTATTTTGCATGTAAGTTGTATTTTTGTCTATGAAATACATATAGTAATATTTATGCATGAAGAGATCGACTTCTATATATATATACAATTATTCACACACGTGACCTCTGTCGTGGTGTAAAAATCTACAAGTCAGCCATCATACTAGCCTCTGGCGTGAAGGCAGGGCATTTTTTATTGAATTTTCACTGGGGGGGCAATGTCTTAAAAGGGCACTCCAAATGGTTAAAAATGGCAGCTTACGCATTATTAATGATTATTTACATAACCCTTAGGAATGTATGAAAGCTTTATATATATATATATATATATATATATATATATATATATATATATATATATATATATACATATATATATATATATATATATATATATATATATATATATATATATATATATATATATATATATATATATATATATATATATATATATATATATATATATATATATATATATATATATATATATATATATATATATATATATATATATATATATATATATATATATATATATATATAATTATATATATATATATATATATATATATATAATATATATATATATATATATATATATATATATATATATATATATATATATATAACGAATTCACGCTGCCCGTAGATGTCCAAATCTGGAGCCCCCATCTTCTGGTCTTCTCCGGGAATTTGACGAGAGCGGGTCGAGGGTCAAAGTAGGCGGTGCCCACAATATTCAGTGCCACTATGAGGCGGGCGTTTCTCGTGTCCTCTCCCATGCTGGTGCGGTGATTGTCGACAACGAGGTTGTGGTGGCTCACAATCCTCTCGGTCTGCATAGAGTGTGGACTCATGCAAGCCAGAGATGCCAACACCTTCTGAACTAAACCTGTGGTGACTGGCAGAAGTTGCCGCAATCTGACAGTCATCTTACAACCGAGATCACATTCATCAGGCAGGAACGGCACATTCATCATGTTCTCACATTGCTCGGCTGCCCCGTCCGCAAAGTCAGAAGCTTCGTCTGGAAAAAGACGCCTGACGACACGCACGCCATGTTCAACGAATGATCCCAGGTTGCGTGATATCACCAACCCCTTCATGTCTTTGATGACGTCCTCCTGCTCCGGGTGGATGCGTTCAGAGAGGTATTCGTGGGATGCTTGCACGACCTCCAGCCTGATTGCTCGTGCATTACGGCGGTTCGTACAAACGAACTGATGGTTGGACTTTCGCTGTGCTAGGTCCTCACTGGTGCTATCGGTTGGGCAACTCTCTTTCTCCTCTCTTCTTCCCGGGAATGGTCCATCCCTCATCAATCTCAACTTCTTGACGGCAGCGCCAGTCACAGTGAGAAGATCGCTGATGAACAAATCACTCCTTTGCAACTTCTTCTGGAGTGTTTCAAATATCTCCAGGATATCGCCCGTCAGTGAGGTGATCCACTTCTGTTGGCGGTTCCAGATTCTCAGAAACCCTTTGGCTTCAGCCTTCTCCTTTCTATCGCTGGTACTTTCTGGTGGTTGCATCTGTTCCCATTCCTTAATGCAGGCTGGTAGGTTATTCAGCACAGCCATGCAGCTCGAGCTGGGCAAACCTGACATCGTGGTGCCGGGGGAACTGTTTGACATTCCCGGTTTGCGCTGACAACATCTTCATCCTTCTCGGCGTCCGGAAGAATCGTACGAGCCACAGGAGATTAGACTTCCAGATGCCCAGCTCCGGTACGGTGCTGACGACCGACTCAATGGCTAAGTCCGACCGGTGAGCAGCACACTAGAAAGTTGCCAGACCTCTCTGCACTTGGTCAGCAAGCAAACGCCATAACCCACCATGTCTGCCAGTGTTTGCCGATTCGCCGTCAGTGGTGACACCGACGAGCTTCGTGTCTTTACCTCGGGTCAGAACCAAAGTTTTGTTCACCGCTTCCATTAGTCCAAGGGCGCCGTTCTTCTCTGGCGAATGCATGACAACGAACACACTCGTTACGCTACTATCACTATCAGCCATCCGTCCACTTACAAACTTGTGGTCCAACATTTGCCTGTCACAGCTGCCATCAATCTGCACACGTGCATCGGTTGAACATTTGAGACAGACGCACTTTCTCTAGTTGGCATATGACATCCAGCATCTGCTTGTAGTAGTTCGGATCCCGGTAGTGTAGATCGCTAGACGCGGGCGTGAATGGAACAAATTCCACATCTGCGCCATTTTGTCGCATAGTGGCCAACAGATGGTTCGACGCCAAACAAGCCAGAGATCGTATCGGCCACGATCTGGCGGAGACCGTTTCGATTACACAGTCGTTGTATACGTCGACGCCCATTCGCAGAAACATCGCAAAAACAGTCTTATTGTAAGCAGTGAGTGCGCGTAGCCATGGATGCGACGTTGTGCACTCTTCCTAGGCTTCGTCTATCTTCTTCCTGCTTGTAGCTGCCATGTGCGGTTCAGAGGTCATATGGTCAATGAAATTTTCCAGCTTATCACTACAGTCCGTCCTGACGCCTCTTGCGATTGGCATAGTGCCATTTTTAGAACTTTTCTTTGCCATCTCTTCATACTCCTGACATGTTATGCATAGAATGTGAGCCCTTGTTCGGCCACATTTCTTTGCCGAATATGAGCGAAGCTCGGGGAATTTGTTGACAACATCTGCAATAGTTAACGGAATTCCTTTGTACGTCGGTGTGCGGGAACTTGACGGTCTCTGGTGTGAAGTTGCGTTGTCGGTTTCCAAGTGTCTGGGTAAGGTGGTGATCTTTGTCGCCAGGAGTGTGGTCAGGTGTGATGGCAGTGGACGGATCATGGCTGCTTGATGAACTGGTTATCGGGCGAGAACACGACGAAGGCAATATCTCTATGATTGGTGGTACACTTTATCTTTGGGAGTGTCGTCAGATGTGATGGTAGCGGACGGATCATAGTTCCCTGGCGGCATTGTGGGTATTTCTGGCAATGAGTCATTGAGGCTGCGTCGAAAAATTGTGTCTGGGAGTTGACATTTTGCGGCAGATTTCTGTAGCTCTTCTTGTCTTCGTTTTGCATTTCTGTCTCTCTTAGGCATGACTGGCAGGATATCGACCTGGACAAATTAAATGGTTAAATGTAGTAACTAACTCAGGAAAAGCATGTCTATTTGAAACACTTGTATAGTGGAATTACAATCCGAGCGGCGACATGCTCCAGACTCTAGACATAAATATACTGAAGATATAGGCTTAAGGCAGAAAAGAGAGTAATACAAAACATGCATACCACGTCTATCAATGAAATGGTTGGCTAAGTACATAACAAATCAAAATATAAAAAATACGTACTTCCAAAACTGACATGTGCAAATGTTGATTACATTTTATGTTAATATGTGCACCACCAACTTTTGAGTAACAATTTTCCAAAGTTGATGTCCCTGCTGACCGCCAACTTTCCATATCACATGTAGAACATTATCAACTACTCATACATTTTAAAGTTTATTTGTTTAGTATGTATACAATATGCTTATTTGAGTTACCATGCTTAAAATTTCGATTACTCAAAGATGCGGAGAATGAATTGGCTAGGTTACTGCCTCAATCAAAATCTACTCTGACAGGTTTATGGCTGTTATGATGTTTGTATCATCTTACCTACAAGAGGGATCATTATTAAAATGTTATTATTTTGTGATATTTGTTAAACGTTTCCAATTGCTTTCGTTGGACACTACACACACTTTGCCAGGTTTATTTATTATTTGAACAAAAAACAGCCGACTGACAGGTTGTTGATACATCGTTAATCCCCGCCCGCTCGCTCTCGACCAGTGGTAATAGCGAATGGGCGTGGTTTAGTCTCGCCTGCGCTATACCGGGTACGTTTCGCAATTTCGCGGCCAGGACACCGGTTTGTGTTAACAGCTATTTCAACATCATTGACACTGTAAAGAACTGGATTGCACGCGGCTCAATCGTGTAAAATGTGATGACACGTCTTGTTGAATTATACACAATTGAAACAAACAGTAACATGCAGGTACACATATTTACATATACATAATCATTAGCTATTCTAGAACCGGAACACTGACGTCATAATTAAACACTTCTATGGCTATGGTATGGCTATGCCAAAGCACGTTTTCAGTTCTGAACTGTACGAAGAAGCCATTCGGCAATACGTCACTGTTATTGCTATGATGCTATTACATTCCCATATCAATAAATTGATCTTTTGTAGACATATTGCCCTTCTTTAACTTTGGAACGTTTTTGATTTTACCACCAATGAAAATTAACTAAAACACACTAACAAAAAGAATACAAATTAAGACCTACATTAATACAAGGGGCTGGTTAAGGAGAATAGGGGCACGTATTGGGGGGCAAGTTGGTTTTACTGGGGGGCAAATGAAAGGGCTGGGGGGGCATTGCCCCCCCACTTTGTATGTTAAAAAACGCCCTGGATTAACCTCAGTTACGGGTTCATTCTGAGAAACAAGAACACGGGTCAATACAAGTACTATCACACCTCTTGTAATTGCTGTGGACGCTACCTGGACGAACCCAGCCTCGTCACCAACAGCAAGGACTTTGATAAATTTCTCCAAGGCATCCGAGACCGGATTCTGCGTGGGTGTGCGAACTCGTGACGAATGTCACTTTTTTCGTTAATCGCATCATCGATCATCCTATAGGATGTGTAGGCATGATCTCTCTACCATCCTACATCAAGAGGAAGAAAAGCATAATCGGGCTGGAAACGGAACCCATCCATATCAAGAGGTACAAAGATAACCTGTGTCTGTTCCGATGTCTGGCCCTGCATCGAGGATGCGATCTATATCGATTGGAACCGGCGGTGAAGACGCTCTACGAGACATACGACCGAGATCACGTACACATGGAAGAATTTACAGGGGTCATGCTGGATGACCTCTATCGCGTAGAGACCACGTTCCAAATGAACGTGTGCGTGTACGGCCTTGTCAGTGAGGAGGACGGTAAGTCGACTGCCGAACTGGTTCGTCGATCGTTATGCAAGTACCCCGAAACAATGTATCTCAACCTTCACGGGACACATTTTTCATTCATCCAATATGTCTGCATGTACTGCAACTCGTATCGATTTCGGAAGTGCGGTGACTCGTTATGGAAAGAGGCATCTATGCTGTATCGACACGAGCGCACGTGTACGGGGGGTGTGCGTCGAGTCTATCCTGGTGGCGTGTACCATTCCACACCATCGGTGTTCGAACGTCTGGACGATGTGAACATTTGCCTGGCTGAATTGTTGCGCTACTATCCGTATCGAGCCACCTCTGATTTCGAGTGTTGGTTTGACACGGAACAACTTCCGTCGGACAGTGACAAGGTCCACTGGGTGGCGCGTCATGTTCCACTGAGCGTCAGCGTAGCATCCAACGTGCCTGGCCACGAGCGAGTGCAATGTCTCGTCACGTACGGAGACACCAACAAGTTGGTGAGTAGAATGATGAATATCTTACAAGCGATGAGTGACGCCGCGTACGAAACTGAGAAGGCTGCACGATCAGCCGTCGATAAGAAGAAATCTCGTCCGACGACCAATCCATACAAAAAGCTGATGGGACAACTCTATGGATGGATGCATCAGTTACCTGTCATCGGGTTCAATTCGGGTAAGTATGATCTCAATGCCATCAAACAGTTTCTCATACCCTACTTCTTATCTACCGGATCAAAGGAACAAGAAGACAAAGAAGAACAAGAACAAGACGACAAAGATGAAGAGAATGAGGGTGTCGGTACTTTTTTCGTCATCAAACGCAACAACACTTTCATGTGTCTTTCGACGGATCAGCTGAAATTCCTAGACATGACCAACAACATAGCTCCCGGGTTCAGTTACGACAAGTATCTGAAGGCATACGGATGCGAGGTGACAAAAGGTCATTTCCCGTACGAGTACATGGACCGTCTGGAGAGACTCGACGACACTGCACTTCCATCGAAACAGGCCTTCTTCAGTCGACTGAAGAACGAAGGTATTTCCGACGAGGATTATGCCAGTTGTCAAGAGGCCTGGCGCGACAATTCCATGACGCCTTTGCGAGACTTTCTCGTCTGGTACAACAACAGAGACGTGGTTCCCTTTCTGTAGGCCATCGACAGACAGTTTGCCTTCTACGAACAACGTGGCATAGACATGTTCAAGCAAGGCATCAGCGTACCTGGTCCGACCTTGCTCTACCTGTTCAACGACCTTCCCGAGAAGACCTACTTTACCATCTTCAACGAGAAGAATAAAGATCTTCATCACCTCGTCAAAGATCACGTGGTTGGCAGAGCTTCGCTCATTTTTCATCGCTATCACGAGAAAGGGGTCACCACGCTACGTCAGAACGAGTACGGAGAGGCCGCTCGTCCTTGTAGGTCTATCGTTGGATACGATGCCAATGCCCTGTACTTGTGGTCACTCATGCAAGACATGCCTATGGGATAGTACACGCGACGACGGGAAGAGAAAGATTTCCGACCGGAATCGTCGCAGCTATACGGTCAGATGGCTGCGGAATGGTTGACTTGGGAATCCGAACGCACGGGACGCGTCATACGACACCATATCAACGGTAGAGAGAAGAGAATAGGCAAACTGCTGGTGGACGGGTGGTGCAGCGAGACGAAAACGGCTTATCAGTACCACGGATGTTTTTTCCATGGTCACTCGTGCACTGGTAAAGAGGTCAACGAGGTCAACGGGAAACCCATGGCTGAACTGCTTGCCGAGACCCGAAAGAACACCGTCTACCTCCTTCACTTTGTCAAAATCGTAGAGATGTGGGAATGCGAGTGGAAAAAGACGAGACGAGATCCTGTCGTGAAAAAGCTTCTGGATGCTGCATTTCCACGACGACGTCACGCACGATGGACGATGATGTCACAACAGATCCTGAGTGGCGTGCGTGCCGGAACCGTGTTCGGTCTGATCGAGTGTGACCTTCGCGTACCGGAAGCATTGCGAGAACACTTTGCCGAGATGCAGCCTGTGTTCAAGAACATCCGACTGACACGCGACGATCTCGGACCGTTCATGCGCCGATACGCCGAGGAGCACAACATCATGACGACACCGAGACGCATGCTCGTGGGTAGTTATCGAGGGAATAAGATCCTGCTTGCCACGCATCTGCTGTGATGGTACATGTACCACGGTCTCGAGGTGACGCACGTGTATCAGGTCATCGAGTACGATCCCGTCCCGTGTTTCAGACGGTTCGGTGATGCAGTGTCCACGGCGCGACGCGAAGGAGACGTCCACTCGCACAAGGCCATCATCGCAGACACCATGAAGTTGATGGGGAACTCGGGTTATGGAAAGACCATAACCAACGTGGACCGACATCGCAACGTCAATTATTGCAACGACAAGTCGGCATCGCTCTTGGTCAACGATAAGAGATTCCGACAACTCGATATCATCGTGGACGATGCGTAAGAGATAGATATGAACAAGAAGACCGTCACGTACACTCTACCCGTTCACGTGGGATTCTTCGTTCTGCAGTACGCCAAGATGCGCATGTTACAGTTCTACTACGACTTCATCGACAAGTACCTGGAGCGTCCTCTTTTTCAGTACTGCGAGAAAGATACAGATTCTGCCTATTTGGCCTTGGCCGGCGAGTCCGTCGACGCCCTCGTGACCCCGGAACTACAAGAACATTACTTCCGGCACCGCTCCGAATGGTTGCCGTCCGAATGTTGCGACGACCATCGGAACGAGTACGTGCGCTGTCGACTCGCCAATAGACCGTGGGTCGGCGACGAGGCGTGCTGTAAAGCGCGTAGGGCGTACGACAAGAGGACACCTGGTCTGTTCAAGGTGGAATGGTCCGGCGACGGGTTCGTGGGGTTGTGCAGCAAGACGTACTATTGTTTCGGAACCACCGACAAATACAGCACCAAAGGACTGAGCAAACGTCACAACGACATCGACAAGAACGCGTTCCTGGAGGTGCTCACCAACCGTCGGAGCGGAAGTGGAAAGAACCGTGGGTTCCGGGTGCGTCACTCGACCGTGTTGACGTACGTGCAGGAACGAGCGGCTCTCACCTACTTCTACGCCAAATGAGTGGTGCACGAGGACGGGGTGAGCACGGGTCCGTTGGACGAGTAGAAAAGGACGATGCACTGCGGTCGTCTTTCATAAGCGACCATGCACGCGCGGTGGAAACATCCTTTCACGTGCATCGTCGCCGTTCCGACGGGATGCGGCAAAAGTACTTTCGTGACGCTTATGCTACGTCACGCTGCTGCGATGATCGATCCACCTCCCGAACGGATCACGTGGTGTTACGGAGAATGGCAAGAGGCTTACGCAACGATGGACTTGATGGACGTGCGCTTCGAGGAAGGGTTGCCGAGTGCTAGCATGTTCGATTCGTCGACGAGGAACCTCATCGTCATAGACGATCTCATGGCAGAAACGGACGAACGAGTCACGACCTTGTTCACTAAAAAGAGTCACCACAGGAACACGTCCGTGCTGTATCTCGTACAGAACCTGTTCCCCAAAAACAAAGAGAGTCGTACCATCAGTCTGAAGCTCCTGCTCTTGCTAGCGAGATAGAGGCCGACGTCGTGGATACCGTCCCCAAGACCATGCAAGGCAAAGCCAGACGGTTGATGGAACGTATGAAAAGAAACATGTCTTGGACCGCCCGCGGCGAACTGATCCACGAGGGTGTGCCCATCGCCGGAAGTAACGTGGTGGATCTCGTGAACGATGTGTTGCGTAAGAGAAAGACCAATCAGACGGGATGGCAACCGTTTGCAAGACAACTCCGTGCCATGAACCTGCCCATGGAGTTGGTCGGTAACGTCGCCAGGAGAGACTACATACGTCAGGCACCGACACCGACGGTATCCACTCCAGGTCGTCGTCGAATACCGGCTACTCCTCGCTCTGGTGGTGGTAGCGCAAGAAGATCGCTCAGTTGGACACCCCTCGCTCGTCGACGCGGTCAAATGGAACATTCCATGCTCACCCCACCTCCAGAACGTCAACGCAAGGCACTGGAGTCATTGGCTAGTTGGGAAGGCATTTAAGTCGTTGCAACACGTGTCCACAGCTCAGTGTGAACAGCGATGTCGAACGATCCACAGGACACGTACAACCGTTCCGTCATCGTTACAGCATTTTGCGTTGGACTGTACTTGATTGTTGACGCTATAGTGCGATATCGTATACAACAGTCGCTCTGTAGAGCATGATTACAGTACTAGAATATAGATCATTCGTCATCGTCTTGGGTGTGGTATTGGATCTTCTGGTGTACGTCAGCGTACTCTTTCTTACTCGTCACGAAGCGAGCTGCGCACTGTGCTGCGCAGTTAACGTCACAACCGTCAGTCCATCGGAACTCTTTTAATGGCACCGAAGAAAGAACGAGCACTTAGGACGGTCTATTCGATCCGAAAAGGGTAGGTAGTTACGGCGGACCCGATGCCTTGCGACGCGTCACGCACATATCAAGAAAAAAGGTTGCGGAATGGTTGTCGGAACAGGACGCCTATACCCTACACATGCCGGCTAGACGTCGTTTCAAGAGACGACGCATCATCGTGAGCGGTCTGCATCAGCAGTGGCAGGCCGATCTCGTCGATCTGTCGCATTTGAAAAAAACACAACGACGGTATGCCTTTCTCCTCACGGTGATCGACGTCTTCTCGAGAAAGGCCTGGTGTGTTCCCATGAAGAACAAGTCGGCGGCGTCGTTGGTAGCGGCACTTGACAGCACGTTCAGCAGAGGCTGGCCAAAGATGTTGCAGACAGACCAAGGAAAGGAATTTCTGAATAGATCCGTTCAGGCTCTATTGAAGAAACACAACATCCATCACTTCTACTCGTACAACGCGGAGACGAAGGCGTGCATCGTGGAAAGATTCAACAGAACGTTGAAGTCACGCATGTGGCGATACTTCACGAAACACCAGACGTGGCGATACCTCGACATCCTTCAGGACCTGGTGCATTCGTACAACAACACCCCCCCCACCGCAGTATCGGCATGGCTCCTTCACAGGTGAGTTACCGTAATCAAGAAGAGGTATGGTGGCGTCTGTACGGTCACGACAGTAAGGGCGTGCCCAAGTTGCACGTGTCAGATCGCGTGCGTATCAGCAAGTACAAAGGTAAGTTCGAAAAGGGGTACACGGCGAATTGGAGCGAAGAGATGTTCATGATACACGAGGTTCAGCCCTCCGATCCACCCGTGTATCGATTGAAGGACGATCTCGGCGAAGTGCTGGAAGGAACCTTCTACGAATTGAAGTTGCAGATGGTGTTGGTACCCCCCGATAAACTGTTCTACGTGCAAGAGGTCCTGGATCGTCGCAAGGTAGGTGGACGAAATCAAGTTTTCGTGAAATGGTTCGGCTACCCCTCCAAATTCAACAGCTGGATAGATGCCAAGGCACTAGTGCAGTCTACTATAAAGACTAGCCACGCGTTCGGTAAGACTTCAGTCGAGAAATGACACATGACACGACAACACGAGACTTCACCGTCGTCGAACAGGAGGAACAAGAGGACGTAGTAGTAGCAGCAGCGGATGACAGTACTGACGCGCAGAACACAGAGGACAGTGGTAGCAGCAGCAGCAGCAGCAGCAGCAGCAGCAGCAGCAGCAGCAGCAGCAGCAGCAGCAGCAGCAGCAGCAGCAGCAGCAGCAGCAGCAGCAGCAGCAGCAGCAGCAGCAGCAGCAGCAGCAGCAGCAGCAGCAGCAGCAGCAGCAGCAGCAGCAGCAGCACTCCTTGGCCTATGTTCGGTACCGTGTGTCCTAAAGAGGAAATAGTCTTTCTGTGTCAGGTGCTCGTCTTGTTTACGGTCATTCTAATAAGCATTTACAATCTGACCACAGGTCACGAGAATTCTACTCTGTGGACGGCTCTGTTGAGTAGTTCTTTGGGTTACCTGCTCCCTAATCCCACGTTGAGACGTAATGGCGACTGATTTCTACCTGACACTGCCTAGCAACGCTTCCATGAAGATGTATCCCAACAATACGTTGGCTCATTACATCACAGACTTACCTCGACTTATCGATCTGACTGGCGAGTGGGAATGCGGGGTGGCAGAAATACAGTACCCGCGTACGTGGTACAACGTTACAGAGGAATATGTCTGGTTCTTCCTCAATGAGAACAGTCCTACGGTCGTATCCCGAGTATGAAGTTAGCCACTGGGTATTACAGACGTCCTGTGACATTGATGAACCGTGTAAACAGGGGTCTGCGACTTATGTCAACGGACAAGCCACAAGCTAAATTGACCTACAGCGTGATCACTCAAAAAATTACGTTGCACATGTCATACAACACCGTGTTCACCATACCGCACCACAGTTCGTAGGGACCTATGTTAGGATTTCGTGAGTCGATCGTCACCAGTCCGCCGGCACCAGACAGCACACGCCAGCGCGTTAACCCGATACCAGTTGGAACGTCAGCCAGCGTGGTTATACCACCGCCACCTACACACAGTTCCGATGGTCCGTACCCCTTCCGTAAAGAGGCCAAACACGTGGTGCAGATGAATCAAGGGTTCGATACCATATACGTTTACACGGACGTCGTGGAGTCTCGCATAGTAGGTGACAGTGTCGCACCTTTGTTGCGAGCCCTCCCGGTTGGCGGACGTCACGGCGAAACGGTATCCGATAGGTTCACTAACATTCACTACGTGCCTCTGTTGTACTCGCACTTCAAGTCGATTGAAATCGATATAAGGGACGACACAGGACGACACGTGCCTTCGAGTACGGTAGAGTGACCGTGACGCTTCATTTTCGACGGCGCGGGACCGGACTGTTCTGAAGATGAATTACAACGAGTATTACATGCGTCAGGCAGGTGGTGCACTGACCTACTTCGCCGGTGCTCAATACCAGCGAGGTCACGGACTAGGCAGTCTGTTCACCGGTCTGCTGCGCAGCGCCATACCACTCATCAAGAGAGGTGCCGTGGCATTGGGAAAGGGGGCGTTGAAGACCGGCGTGCGCATAGCCGACGACGTCATGTCTGGACAGAGCATAAAAAAGGCAACCAAACGACGCGTCACAGATGCCGGTAGGAATCTGATGCGTATGGTTCCTGGCGTGCGACCTCGTAAACGTATAAAACGCGCGCCGGCAAAGAAAGGAGTCACTTTAGCAAAGAGACGACACAAGAGATAGACGTCCACGAAACGCGAGGCCGACATATTCGACGACGACGATGGCATTCGTACATAAACAGTCGTGTGAAGGGGTCAAGACCGAGCTGGATCTCTTTACCGTACCCCCACTCAGACCAGCATCATCGACAGTCACGTAGTGGAACATCAACCCATGTCCTCTCTGGATTCGGGTGGACCGATAGAATTCCTCATACCTGGATCGGGAGATGATTACCTGGATCTCGCCAACACGATGCTGCACGTGCAGGCGAAGGTGACACGAGCCAACGGGGACGATCTCGACTTGGCCGATCCCGTGGGACCGGTGAATAACTGGATGCATGCACTGATCATTCAAGCCGACGTCTCCCTGAACGGTACGTTCATGACCCTTTCGACCAACACGTATGCGCATCGCGCCTACATAGATACGCTGCTCAGCTACGGTCCCGATGCCAAGGACACGCAACTGATGAGTCAACTGTGGCACAAAGACACGGCCACTCGCATGGACGCCGTCGAGATAGCCGACGGACCCGCAGCTAACGAAGGGTTCGTGGCTCGACGAGAGAACATCCTGAGGAGCCGTGTTGTCGATATGATGGGTCGTCTCCACGTTGACCTCTTTCTGCAGGATAAATTCCTCATCAACGGCGTCGATGTCAAGATCCGACTGGTGCGTAGTAAACCTGCTTTTCCACTCATGGCTTGTGGACTCAACCCTGACTACAAGATACAAATAGTCAATGCCACCTTGTTTGCAAAGAAAGTCACCGTGAATCCCAGCGTGCAGATAGCACACGTCAAGGCTTTGGAGAAGGGCACGGTCAAGTATCTGATGCGATCCGTCGAGTGCAAGGCGTACTCCATTCCTGCCGGCACTCGCTCGCACACGTACGATAACCTGTTCCTCGGTACCCTGCCGAAACGTCTGGTGCTGTGCTGCATCGATAACGATGCCTACAACGGAGCGTAAGACAAGAATCCCTTTCACGCCAAGAACAACGCCATCAACTTCCTCGCGGTGTACATCGATGGACGACAGATACCCTCCAAACCTTACCAGCCGAATTTCGAAGACGACCTCTTTGTCAGGAGCTACATGAGTCTGTTCTCGTTGACCGGTAAGTTGTGGCAGGACGAAGGGAACGGACTAACTCGCAGCGACTACCGACACGGCTACACCTTCTTCGGTTTCGATCTGACCCCTGATCAGTGCGACGGTCCCTGCTTCCATCTGGTACAAAAGGGCAACCTGTGCATAGAAGTTCATTTCCGCAACGCGCTGCTGAACACCGTGAACGTCGTCGTCTACGCCGAGCTCGAGTCCGTGCTGGAAATCGACAAGAATCGTAACATCATCTACGGCTACTGAGATGGACAGCCTGCAGAATGCTAGACTACTGGCGGTGGACCCACGCACCAGAACGATATTTCGCGGCGTCGTACCCAGAAACGGACTACCCACTACGATAGACGGCAATCTGCCCGCAGCCTTCGTGTGCAACACCGACAACGGCGACGAACCAGGCGAACATTGGATAGCGCTGTACCTGGACGCCGACGGAGGCGGCGAATACTTCTGCTCGTACGGTCTGCCGCCTCGTTACGCGGCGTTCCGCACCTTCCTGAACAAACACTGTTCCGAATGGACTCATAATACCCAGAGGCTTCAGAGTCCTCTGTCTAATGTTTGCGGACAATATTGTGTTGCTTATGTAATGTTTCGTTGTAAAGGTTCTTCTATGAAGACTTTCGTAAACATGTTCCACACTAATCTGGTCAATAACGATTGTCGAGTGTTTGATTGGATGAGACTATTGAAAAAGGGTATACCCTACTGTCGTTTATCTTACATAGACTGATGATACAAACAACCTATTCGGTAGCTAATGATTGCCGTGTATTTGAATGGCTTAAAACAGCTGCGATATGGTGGTGGTAGACTGTATTATCGCTCATAGCAGCAGTACACCACATCATCGTTCGAGCCTCTGGCGAGGTGGTGCACCACCCGTAAGCTCGCGACCTTTGGCGTGATGGTAAACATCCGCAAGTCGCCTCTTCATCCTCGAGCCTCTGGCGAGGTGGAAACACCCCTAAGCTCACGACCCCTGGCGCGATGGTCAACATACGCAAATCGATTCATATATTCATCGTAGCTGTAGTTGTAGTGATATTACACGCTACCCTTGATGTATCACCATGCTGTTTGTATTATACTCAATAAAATACGTGTGCACTCGTACCATATCGTGTTGCGTTGATTTATCGTCTTCATTACTCCCTTTGATAGTTGATATAATTAACGACCCTATTATTAATTATATGATTACTAATTACCCTATTCTGCTACGTTTGAATCGTCACGGTAGCGGTCACTACCTGGTCACTACCTGGTCATAGGTCACCACACACAAACACACACACCAGGTTATGACCGTTATCTCCAGCCGCTAGGGGACGCTCGTGGTGGTGGATGTAGTAGATGTAGCCGATAGGGGGCGCTGGGGCGAGTCACGTGACCAGAAGTCACTTTGCTCTTTCTGCTGTGCTGGTCTCTTGATGTCCCATTCCTGCACGTATACTACTTACGTACTGCATTCAGTACAAGCAGGTGAATGATACAACAGTAACACGAAACATAGTGGGTAAAATAAACTTTATATGACAAGAAACATATGTTAACAAAGTATAAATGTATCAGTTCGAAACGCTATTACAACAGTTTTCACAACTTAGTTATATTGGTTAGAATAAGACAAGTTAGTAGTGGTATATTTTTTTTAGCTTTACGACATTAGTAGAAGCTGTACGTTGTTTGGTCGTACGAAGTACACGGCGCTTTCATGTACTCCACGGTCGCTCGAAGACAGGTTTCATGCTGCCTTCGGCTGACTTGAGACGGAACTTCTCTGCTGGAGCTCACTCAACACTTCACTGGCTGAAATAAAACGTGTAACTGCATTACAAAAATACAACGTAAAGATAGTGAATTTGACAATTTGAGAAACAGTATTTGCCAAATGTTGGCATTTTACCCAATTTGGCAAGTTTCAATGTAGACATATAACAAATAAATGTCAATTGTGAATGGACTGGACCTATGAAGGAGGAACGGAGGAAGGGAGGGAGGGAGAGAGGGGATGAGATGGAGGGAGGAGAATGGGAGGGAGTCAGAGAGAGAAGGAGGAGGAAAGAAGGTTGGGAGAAAGATGAAATACAGCATATGTATTTGCGCATTGAACTGAGGATATGTCGCTATATAAAAATGAAGTTATTATTACAGGATAAATAATAAGGTTCGTTCAAGACGAACAGGGGGACTATGGTGCCCCCAAGCAATCGAATAACCATAGGTGGTTTTATACACGATATGATCAGAAAATACAGTGAACCAAAATGTATTAAAAAAGCAATGAAAATCTTATCGAAACCTTTAAGAATCATTAAGCAGTACGTTGAAATGTTTTGCTTACTGCAATAGTCAACCCATTTGATCGACGCCTACAAACGCAGCCGTGGCAGTCAGCATCTTCAGGACAGCAGAAGTCGGTGCACCCACTCGAACGGCAGCTTAAAAAACATAGGACACCAAGAGTTGCTTGTGTATCTTCGGCTTCAATTAACATTAACGCTAATTAAACATGATATACATCAACAATACGATTGGTCGGACCGCAACTATATATGCGTGGACAAAACGAGATGAACATGTTTGTGACATAGAAATATGTGGACACGATATTAAATGCAGACAGTTAATATAATATTCACATAATTTACCCGAAATAGTTGCAACATGACCACCCACGTGAACGTGCGACACCATATGGGGTCCCGTTAATTATCGCTGACGACAAAGAGGGCGTGCCGCAAGCGTCGCATATATTGTCTGCGTGACTGCAGCTTATCGGCTCACTTTTTTACTGCAAGCCTCGCTCAGTTATTATACATTTATCACCTCACTTTGTTTATATCACTTACTTACTCTTTAGTGCTGCGTCGTTTACGGCAAGCCTCGCTGGGTGACATCATCTAAACAATGACAATACAGTGTGATATAATATGCACAGGCAGTGCACGTTGCTTAAACTGTAATACTGTAATATTTGCAGTATCAGCTTAAGTGGAGAACACTGATTATACTGGTATCGTCGCAAATACTTTACTCGACATTCCCTAATGTAACACATCTTCCATAGCAAGCTGATACATCTACTAAATATATATATATATATATATATATATATATATATAATTTAAAACAAATGTACATAATGATATATTTCGAAACAAATTAAATACAACTTTACCTGATACAGCAGCAAGCACACCAGGCTCAACACGAGCAATCCACGCACATTCGCCATTTTACTTGTATAGTTGTCACCTATCAAACAAGACGAACAACATTGAGTTCGTGCCGTGTGCGTGCGTACGTGTATGTGTCCGTTTGTGCGTGTGCCTGGTAGCGTCCGTGAGCCTTTTAAGGTAAATATGTGAATGTATGTATGCATGCATGTATGTGTGTATGATGTATGCATTTGGTCTCTTACATATATGTTATTATTTCCCTGTCACCACTCACACACATACACACACACACACACACACACACACACACACACACACACACACACACACCCACACACACACACACACACACACACACACACACACACACACACACACACACACACACACACACACAACACACACACACAACCGCACAAAACCGCAGGCTGTGTTATAGCAAATATGGTGCTTTGTAGTTCGAATTAATCTGAAAGATTTCTTGGATATCGCCGTGAGGCAGTCGAACGTGAACAATCGGAATCAGTGAGAACATTCCAATCTAAATTGTGCTGATACATTATGTCCTAAAGTATTACTCTGTATGAACAAACTGAATATTGCAAAAGTGTTTATAAACAACATCATGTAAGAATAAACAATATATTATTATATTTTAATTAACCCAAACGTCAAATTGCCACGTACCTGGAAATTGATCGTCTGCACGTTTGGGTCGTTGCACTGTGAAGACTATACAGTGAGTCTCGTATCCTTGCACATAATAACAGCGATGTCACGTGACTCAATATCATATGAACAACCAATGGGCTTGCGTTTTGTGCTTTGGTCACCTCACCTAAATAACTGTCACGCCCATCACATGAAGTAGAAACACCATGAAGCATTATCATAATAATCTGCTCTAAAATTTACGGTTATTGCACCACGAATGTTGCGCCACACGTTGGTTGTCCATTGAGAACAGTGCTTTGATGTTAAACATTGTATGGATATTACTACTAGGTAATGTTTAACATATGTCCAAACTTACTTTGTCCCCACTTATTTTTTATTTTTGTTTGTGTATTCTAATACATATATGTTTATGTCAGGTAAAATAGTATTAATCATACATAATTTGTTTTTATCCTCTAGTAATGGTTAATTAATCCTTACCCATATGTCCAGTCATGATGAACTCGTATAAATACTCACTGAAACCTGTTATATATTCCTTTATTTGATTTGGTCAACATGATATATAACATCTACAGTTAGTCTCATCAATGCATGAAGATAGCATCCATGATATAATTGCCACTAGATAAGTTTAAAGTCATATTTATTGAGGGAGACATCATGACATCCTCACTTGGCTTTCTAGAAAGTGGTTGATCCTCTTTCTAATTGGGCAATTTACTTTGTTCTACGTGGTCCCAGTTCTGTATGTATAACTGAGGCAATATACATTGATGTATAGAATACCTCTCGCGTAGTATCTACAACATGGTTGATTGTTTTCCCGAGAATTCGAGTTGGTGCTGGAAGGAAAAGTATAATGCCAATAATGCCAGGGGGTGGAGTGAAAAGCGCTTTGGACGTTCCAACATACTGAATACTGCGCTACATAAGAACGTGTTTGTTTTATGTATTAAACCAATGTCACAGCAATGTCGTATTAAAATATCATTGCATTTTGACAACGTTCGGTTAAAAAAACGTTAATATTAAAAGCTAAATGAACAAATTTCGGAGAATACCAATATAAAACAGTTCGTTAATTGGCATAATCTTGGAAACTCCTACTTGAAATGTCGCCTTCAATAAATGGCAAAAGGGAGCAAGTGACATTTTTATTTCCGTAATTTGCTTCCTTCTGTCATTTTCATGTGTGGTTACATTTGTCACATAGTTCCTTTAGTCATTGCAATTCCAGTGATGTAATATATGGTATTACCATACAACATCAGTAGAGGATAGGACTTGCTGCTTTCAACACAATTATGCAAACATCTGAACATTGACTTCAATGTCACTTGCTCCCTTTCGCCATTTACCGGCAGTATAACTATCAAATGTCAATCATTAACACGCGAACAGGTATACGTGTGTAGGTCATGTTTGCATAATAATGTAATTAGCTTCACTCAACATAGCATAGTAAACTAACACGAAAATATCACACTGTCTCTGCATCAGACAGTCGTACTGTGTATGTGTTATGTGAAATTACTAGGACAGTTCAAGTATATATTTGTTTGCTTGAAAAACCAGCATAAAATACATTACATTCAAACATTTTATTTGCAAAGCATATATATTATCTCTCAGTGATGTTAACTGTCATTACAGGCGACAAATATGCCTACAAAAATGTATTGCATGTGCTAAATCATAGGATACCCCTTCTGTTCCCCGACTTTGCTAGTTCAAAATAATGCACCAGTTAATGGGAAGGGTGTATTGATTTACATAAGAATTACAATTCACTCAACCAATTGTATCAATCGTTTTTAAAATTGGATGTTAGCAATACCTAAATATGTTGCTTGGAAACCCTTACCAGGATGTGATGACATATCTTGCCATGTTCTATCTGAACTTGGTGTGAGGCTCATGAACCATGGGTGGCTCAAGGTGCCCCACCTGCAATGTTTTTATAATGCCTCATTCAGTTTAGGTTAACCAAGTTAACTGACTCGGCCGGGCCTATTTTGGCGTGACAGAACCCTTAACCGAAGTTGCGCACGAACTAGCTGTGTTTATGTAATTGTGAACGTTGACTTGGATGGGACGCAACGGCGGTTGATGTGACATTTTGATGGATAATGAACGTGTCCGCATTACTTTTTGATCTTGACATGGTGTTGCCCCTTCGGAATAATTTATTAATGTAATTTTAATAATTGATGTATGTGATTTAGTATATGTACAGCATCGTTTAAAGTAACATTATATTTTACAACATTACCATCGGAACTAAAACATTTTGGCGGGAAATGAGGTGCAAATTAACTTTGATATTTTAATGAACCAAACTACAACACACTCCGCTTAACGAAATCACGGATCACAAAATTATCCGTTGAATCGAATCAACAGGGCTGGGACGGAATAATTTCCTCTTGACTTTGTGTTAAAATGCACAACTTGACACATTTGTTTTATGTCCCCGCTTGTTATATTCAGATACATGAAACATATGAATTGTTATCTTTGTAGCATGAAACAGATCCATCCTTGCCCGAACCCACGACGTTTTCTACCTTCTCAGTTATCGCCTCTATTTTTGCCCCAGGCTAGCAAACTACAAAGTCATCTCCCTTGTTTAAGACTTTGTCGATCTTCCTAACTATTGAGGCCCCCACAAACACCCTCGCTCTCTTTCTCACCCCCTCTATCACTGCCTCGATCCCCTCCATCACATTCTGTCCTCCAGACTTGTCAGACTTTGTGGCTCTGTTATCAGACTCTATCTCACTCATTAACCTGCCACCTTTCCCTCCCGTCTCCTGATTAACTTGCACTCCCGTCGCCTTCCCTCCTGATACGTTCCCTCCTGTCTCCCTCACTCCCATCGCCTTAACTGTCGTCTCCTTCCCCACAACTCCTTCCATTTTTATTCCCTCCCATTTATATATATATATATATATATATATATATATATATATATATATATATATATATATATATATATATATATATATATATATATATATATATATATATATATATATATATATATAATACAAAATAATTTTGTGTTTTTACTCACTTTTATACGCTCTGATTTAATATTTTAGCAATATTAGAATGGTGCAACTCACTATATAATTATATGAACCATCAATTTAATTGGCAATATAATATAATTATTAATCAGGTGTTAGGTCAAACAATTCCAACTGGACAATAGTATATATGTTTGTATACGTCGTGTTAAGACACACATAGTGAATGGGGCAAGAAGGTCCCATGCATATGGGGCAAGACGGTTATTATGCTTTATTCCGCACGCACATGGTCGCAACGTATACAATGTATTACTCATGCTCAATGATGTTTAATAAATTTTAGTATATTATGAGTGTTTCATAATTTACGTTCTGCTAGCATGTGGGCTATAATTATTATCGAATATAACTACGCCAATATTATATTATGTATGGATTGCAAGGTGTACATTATATGTTAATTGAAATTGAAATTGAACATCTATATTAGTATAACATATTGCTATCATTATATTTGCATGGATACGTTTTATGTTTAGGGTGAGATTCGTTCACATAGGCGTAAACTAGGGGAAGGGGGAGCTATTGGCAAACGGCTGAATTTTTCCTGGGTAATACACATATCTGCCTACAATACAAAAACATTAAAGACAATTATGTACAATTTGAACGTTTTCTTCGGGGGCCGCGCTGCCACATGTTATCATATATTGGCTCGGCGCTCGATGGCAATCGTGTCTAGTATGAGTGGCTGTTGTTATTGTCCATCATGCTGTGAATTGTGTGTTTGGTTCACGAAAAGTGGATTGTATTAACTGAGGGAAACTGGAAACGGGAACACAAAGAGTATACACGCTCCATGTGCAGTATAAAAGGCAAGTATTTTTCCCTCGCACCTCGAGCCCTTCAGAATATGCTTCCTTTCAGTGGACCATCGACTTTAGTTTGTGAAAATGCGACAATCTTCCGTCCAGGTGATGAAAAGTTCTATTAGTATCAATGGTAGTTAATTGATTAGAACAAATCAATTTGATATTAATTGAAATGGTACCTCTCCAGCGAACAACTGCTACGTCCGGACAGTTTATTAATATACGAAGTGTTCCCCTTGTAAACGTCCCTCTTATGAGCGACACGTGATGAACGCGGAAAAAGGCATAACATTTAATTGTTATCTTCCTTTTAAAGCAAACTTTAAAATTGTTGTCAAGTGTTATTTTGATAGCTATTCCTTGATAATGTATTTTGGAGATACATTATCAAGGAATAGGTATCAAAATGACGGAACATGGCGGCGAAGTTTACTTGTGACGTCGGAGTAAACACTATAAGCGAGGTACTTGATTTTCAAAATATAATCGCTCGGTTACAATTTGGTAGAGATAAACGTGTTTTGCAGATACGATCAATTTAACACCTCCCAATACGCTTCTTATATTTCCAGATAACTAGTAATGTTTAATGCAAAAATATCGTGACTGGTTATCCTTTACGTCACTAATTTGTGAATGTTGTTTTCATTACTTCCCGTTCGAAGACAGCACGTCCTGTCTTCCTAGGCGATATGCGTTGCAACAACTGTATCCATAATACAAACACCAAAGTTGTCTTTGGACGCCTACGAAATTACATGTATAAAAAGCACCCTGAATGAATAATTCCCCATCCCTTATATTAGGCAAAGTAATATATTATTGTCACTGACACCTAGAGGGTAGTTTTGAAAATCGATGCAATTAATTATACTATAACGTGGGTCGTGTACATGAATATGTTCTTAGCTACCATAACGGCATTTTTTCAAACTTTGTAATAACAAATCTCCATAAATTAACCAATGCGGCGTCATGAATGTAGCATATTGCGTCCCAATTTCTTGTTCTACTTAAGTGAGATTACTATTTGAATTTAATTTACTGTAGCTTGATGTATTGACAGCATTAAATGTGCATTTATATATAATCACTTTTAAATAGCAATAATTACAAAGCAAACCATATTTAATATTCAAATACTATCATAAACTGCTGCATTTAAGCATTTAACATATATTAGGTTAATAATGAATCAGAACGGACTTTAACAGAGTTTCTTGCCTGGAGGTATTTATTGCACAATATATATATATATATATATATATATATATATATATATATCATTTAAAATAAGTATACTTACAATGCAAACCCCCATCCTTCCAAGGCTGTCCTCTCCGACGAAGGGACACCTGTTATGTAGGTATACCCCAGGATGGAAACGAACGTGACTGCAAAACACAGTAACTACTGTGTAATTTACCAATGTCAAAAAGTAGCCACCCTTCCGTGACACCTGTATTGGACAACATAATTAACTGATGTGGTTAACATGCAGTTTTGCTTTTTCGTTGCAAATATATTACTGTATTACTTTACTTTAAAAAAAACTAGCTAATTGGATAAGCCGGTGGTGTGCTTTTCGCAACGTGATGTATATGCAATTTCATATTATTCTGTGTCCATGTTTTTGTTAATTCGACTCGGAAGAATGTTCGTCAGCATCTATGCGTCTTACGTTAACGGACCCGATGCTGTAAATAATGATGTTTATGTGTGTCATAGCAGGCTACTGTTCTGTAAGAAGGTTTTGGCACTTGTAATAACTAAAATGGTTGTCGTTCAACATATGAGGACATACCCGGTTATATTGGAAGTGGGTTCAGGTTATCTGGAAAGCCCAAACACTTCAGAGGAAATGTACATGTCAATCATCGAAAGGTTCGATCATCATACGCAAATATATGTGTGCATTGTGAGTAGGCCTAATTGCTTCCAAGTCATATAACAGTAGCATGGATTAGAGCTTGAACTAGTTAACACAATCTTCGTGACTCAGCAATATTGTACTATTGTACACATACGAAACACAACTACGGGATCTGTGTCGAATCCTGTGAGCGTTTACTATGTTAACTACACACATTAGTTGGATGCAATCAGGACGCTCCAAATATAAAGCTTACCTAATAAACTTCAACTCTCAGATACACATCTTTAGAAGTAGACGAAATGCAATAGCACAATGCTAATAATAGTTTCAACATATCGGTCGTTGAGACATATCAGACATATCAAAGACGCATGTGTCGACAGTCCAGTAATAGAAAGTTTATTATGTCACAACCTATGTTAACAGATAATTTGATACATCAAAATAAAGCAGTTGCATATAACATTTCAAATTATCAGACAACAATCTCACATACTTTATATTTATGTTGTCCGACAACTTAACATTCACAACACTGCCACTACGTCACGGGTGAAACTAATTATGTTTAAACATAATAATTACACTGCAATCACTGTTCAATATTCCAGTACCTGTTTTTTTTTAATCTGTGTCATGTAAGTTATTTTGTTATTGGTGATTCATCAAAGCGTACTGCATCAACCGCATTATATAAAAACGTCACAGACGGATAACAGCTGGAGGTGTTTCAATGAACATAATGCTTTATTCACATACATTACATTACCATATATGTCCGGTCATTAGCTCCCTCCCAGTGTTTTCGCTTATATGAACGATCCACTGCCTAAGCATAAAACGTATCCATGCAAATTCTATGACAGCAATACATTAGGCTATTAATGTTGCATCTACTATAATCTACACCTTACAATTCATACATAATATAATACTGGCGTAGTAATAGTCAATTATAACTACAGGCTAGCAAAACGTAAATTTACGTAAATTAAAATGTAATAAACATAATTGGGCATTAGTAATACATGTTATACATTATTACCATGTGCGTGCGGGATAAGACATATTAACCGTTTTGCTCCACTTGCATTACATGTGTCTTAATACGATGTGTACAAAACATTCCTTCATTATGTCACCAATTTAGTTGATAAGTCATATCGTAATGAGCACAATTTTACCATTGCCAAAATATTATATCACAGCGTATAATATTGCATATAAAAAGTAAAAAAATAACACTGATTTATTTAAATATATCTCGTGTTGCTGAGATTACTGGGTGGGTATCCGATAGATGTAGCTTCATTTTGCACTACATTTTGGGACGTTCAAAATGTGTTATTTTGTGTTCGTGCAAGACGGCCGTCTTACCTCTGCGCCACAACCACCTAATACTAGTGTAATTACTTATTTTGTTCCTAATGAAAACACATACTTATCTAGGTAATTAAATATAATTACGAAAACAGTGGTAGAGAAAAGATTACTTGTACACTAAAACACAAACTTCACAGTTAACACAGTCTTGGAACGCAGACTAAACTCAAGCTCAAGCTAGACTAAATATATTTTCATGTTGAGTTATATAAATAATGATAACGTAATGTACGATGCCAATCGAGATAACACAATTAGCCCTCACAGAATAAGTAATAATGAGGCTATTTATACACACACACATATATATATATATATATATATATATATATATATATATATATATATATATATATATATATATATATATATATATATATATATATATATAGCAAAAACACTTGAAGCCTTTTCCCTATTAGAGTATGTTAATCTTGAAACACGAAACACGTTCACGAATCTTGGTTTGGAGTTCATATATTTACATACAGCTTTAGGGTTTGACTTAGCCTCTGTTGCTAGCTTCATCTCAAATAAATTCCTTCTGTATCCTTCTAGGTGTTTTATGGATTTGATTTCTAGCCTTACAATATTCAGTATAGTATTCCCTTCTTTTGTCTCCATATAACGCTTCCATTAAGTGTGGTTCTTCTAAATTTTCTGTAATGATTCCTAGTTTAGGATTACTGTCCTTTGATATATATATATATATATATATATATATATATATATATATATATTTCTCACTAGTCGATCAGGGGTGAACTCATCCTCTATCTCGTTAATATATACCTAACCATTCTTCCTTCATATAATATCATCTTTCATAGTGTAAGTACCAAATATACCGCATCCGGTATGTGTGGTCTTTTAGCCTTCATGCCTTTATAATCCCCTTGGCCGTAATACTACTTAAGTGTTTATGATTTGCTATATCTGCATAACGCATAAATGTAATAATAATAAGGATAGAGAGTAAAAAGTGGTATTTCGTACACCGTATAACATATCATACATTTTTCATTTGTTAAAACTAAATCAAGAACATTATTTATAATCGCCCCTTGTGGGCGTGTGACATGTAGGAAGAGAATATTATATATTTTACCTTCATTTAATTTAGAGTATGGATTGTTAGTATTATCTGATGGTGTACACCAGTTTTGCCAGTATAATTTAAAACAAGAGAACATGTGAGTGTTTATAATATATTACCTCGCTAACAAATTTATTTAAATGCTCGTTGTTGGCGCCACAGCTTCTCTCTCGCTATCTCTTTATATATATATATATATATATATATATATATATATATATATATATATATATACATACACACACATACATACACACATATACACGCACACACATACACACACACATACACACACACACACACACACACACACACACACGCACACACACACACACACGCACACGCACACGCACACGCACACGCACACGCACACGCACACACACACACACACATACACACACACACACACACACACACACATACGCACACATACACAACATTGCTAGCGGCACCTTATCCGTGTTACCATGCGTTAAAAAATGCATTGCGTCAGTGTTGATTTAACGCACTACATGCAACGTATGAATAATGACGCCACCAGTGCAAGTGAACCTCGATAAGACATCATGGGTATAACATAACCAGGCAGGCAAACCTCTGAACCTGTTCCATTTCCAAATCCCTCCACATTACTTCATTATTGTAACGTGTGCAACCGTCTCTTTCCATGTTGTTTTTTTCTCATCACTCTCTTTGCTCATATGTAAAATAAAGGAGCCTGAGTTGCTATGTCCATGACCAGTTTTTTTACTAGTTTCGCCACCCCTTACTACTCATTTCCAATACCACGTGTCATACAAATACATTAAAAACCCTATAACTTTGTATCGGCTCAAGTGCTACAACAAACAGGTTATAAAGTATGCATTACTGCGTTAATATATTTGCAACGACATACCAAAGCTGCATATTAATCACATATGTTTATTATGTTGTCCAACACAGATGGCAAGGAAGGATGGCTACATGGTGACCTAGTCAAATTACAAAAAAATATACTGTATTTTGCAATCATGTATGTATTCATCCAAAGTAATCCCTACATAACAGGTTTCCGTTCATCGGAGGCACAGTCATGGAATGGTGGAGGGGTTCTGATGAAAGAGATCTGCGGTGGGAATGTCCAAACAATATCCATCTGCATGATGTAACGTAATCATGTGTGCCGTTGATTAATCACCAACATCAACTAATGCATAAATGACGCGGCTTAGAAATAAAACTAATTTAACTAATGTATTAAGTTTGTAAGAAAATTGCCTTTGCGGTGTCTGGGAACTAGTTACTCATATCAGTTCTGATTAATCATCAACGTAAAGTATGTTAAATGCTTAAATGCAGCAGTTTATACAAGTATTTGAATATTAAATATGATTTGCTATGTCATTATTGCAATTTTCGAGTGATTATATTAAAATGCAATGATGTCAGTATATCAATCTACCATCAATCAAATTTAAATAGTAATCTCATTTAAACAAAAAAACAGGCTAGAGACGCGTTATGCTGCATTGATGACTCCACTTTGGTGAATTTATGGAGAGTTTGTATTGAAAATAAATAAAATGCCATTATGGTATATATTTTCGAAACGACCTTTTAAGTGTCAGAGACAACAATGTATTACTTTGCCCAATATAACAATTGACGGCGAAGGGGAATTACTAATTTACGGTGCGATATTATACATGTAATTTGGCAGATGCGCAACTACACCTTTGATGTGGCTATTATGGTTACTGTTGTTGCAACGCATACTGCCTGTGAAGACAGCGTGTGCTGCCTTCGAAGGGGCTATAATGAAAACAATATGCACAAATTAATGACGTAAAGGCAAACCAGTCACGATATGCTTGCATTACAAACTCTCTTTTATTTGGAAATATAAGCAGCGTATTGGTATGTGTTAAAATTGTCGTCTGTGCAAAACGTATTTATGTTTACCAAATTGTAACCGACCGATTTAATTTTGAAAATCAAATACCTCGCAAATAAGTGTTACTTCTACGTTACAAGTAAACCATGTTTGATACATGTTCCGTGATAATGTATCTTGAAGATACAACTTGACAACAAATTTGAAAGTCTGCTTTAAAGGAAGGTGAACCCTAAATATAATGCTTTTTTCCGCGTTCATCAAGTGTCCGCTCAGAGGGACGTTTACAAGGGGGACACTTCGTCCATTGAGAACCTGACCGGACATAGCAGGTGTTCGCTGGAGAGGTATATCGAAATTATTGATACGTTATATTCAATTAGCGACCTTTTAAACTAATCGAAATTGTTAACACATGAACGGAAGATTGTCGCAGTTGCACCACAAAATACATTTTATGATCCGCTACAAGGAAGCACAGCCTGAAGGGCTCGTGGTGAGAGGGCAATATAAAAACGGAATACTTGCCGTTTATACATAGCATGGTGCGTGTCTTCAGTTTGTATTCCCCTTTCCAGTTTCCGTCAGCCAGTTACTACAGTTCACACTTTGTGAGGCGAGAGGGCAATATAAAAAAACGGAATGCACACACACACACACACACACACACACACACACGCACACGCACACGCACACGCACACGCACACGCACACGCACACGCACACAAACACAAACACACACACACACACACACACACACACACACACATACATACAAAACAAAACATACTATTACCCATTTTGAATTGTTTGACCTATCATCTGATTAGTATTATTATTATCCCAAGCATCACGGTATTGTAAAAGTATTACTTTATAACATTATAACAATATTACTTGATGGCGTGTATTTCATACACTACATGCAGTGTATGAATAATGACGCCTCCGGTACAAGTGAACCTAGGCAAACACTTGTGGCTATAACATAACCAGGCAGAGGAACCTTTGTACCTGTTCTACGTCCAATGTCGTCCTGCTTACTTCACTACTGTCACGCGTGCAACCGTCTCCTTCCCTGTTGTTACTTTCTCATCCGTCTCATTGCTTACATGTAAATTAGAGGAGCCTGATTTGCTATGTCCATGACCAGTTTTTCGCCAGTTTCGCCACACCCTATAAAACATATTTACTCCCACGTAACATACAAACAAAGTAATATCCCTCTAACTTTTTTATTGGCTCAAGTTTCATAACGGAGAAGTTATAAAGTATAAAATATATAGAGTGTGACTGTTCGCAAAGATATGTTGTGATCCCATGTACCACCGTATCGTATAAGTATTACTTTGTAAAAGTATAACTCTATTATTTGATGGTACACTTGATTTTGTTTAAATCCACTGTATGGTAACCGTTTTCTAACCACTTTTGTTTTAACTAAGTTAGCTACTTATTTATATGTATATGTTATGTAACATTATCACGTCATAAAAAAAAACATTGTTCATCGATGTCCAACTGTATAGTGTTTGATTAATTTATGCAACATCCGCAATCTGTTTATTTTAAATGCATTTTTTTTTCAAGTAAGCACAATAAGTTAATTTATTCGTTAGATCTGGTAAGGTTCAAAATACTGGGTATCCAAAATGATAAACTCTGTGCAGGCCAATGCCAATGACGATTATGGACGTGACTTCCATAATCTCGCCGATCACATGATAGAGTTCCGACATTTCACCAATTAGCAGTTCACCTAATCCTACACCAAACATTCAGTAATTTAATAGTTTTTTCTGATTATTTAACACACAAAAATATATACAATAATTGCATAAATGAACTGGCATGTTGTTTTGGATACTGGGTTTGATTTTTCGTACAAACAATTTGACATAAGGATAGCAAAAATTCGAATTGAGGAGCTGCTGCAATTTAACCAATTGGTATTTTCGACTAACAAATTATCTTATCAAGAAGAAAATCGCAAAATAGTTTAACAAGATTTAACAAGATTGCCATCTCGAACAACACGTTCCAGATGGCAAGTGGACAAGGAAGCCATTGGCCAATCGATAGACCAACAATTTTCTCATCTATGTGTAGCAAGCCCTTATCAGATATCTGTCAATTCTATTTTTAAACATATTCACACTACTAGCATTAATGCAATCATTTGGCACGTTGTTCCATTAATTTATCACCCTATGTGAGAAAGAGTACTTTCTCATGTCCAACCTACACTGCTCCTTAACTAATGCTGCTTTGTGTCCTCTGGTTCTACTGCCTTCTTTAAGTTTGAAGAACATATTCCTATCAATATCCTCATAACCGTTCACTATTTTAAACACTTCTATTTGGTCTCCTCTTAGCCTCCTGGTCTCTAGTGTTGTCAAACCACATTTTAATAAGCGACTTTCGTAACTAAGGTCTCTCAATTCTGGAATAATTTTAGTTGCTCTTCGTTTTATTATTTCTAGCTTGGCTATGTCCTTTTTACGATTCGGCCTCCATGCTTGAATACAATATTCCAAGTGTGGTCTAACTATTGCTTTGTACAAGGGTACAATTAGCTGTTTCTCCTTATACGTCATAGTTCTCCTAATTAGCCCAAGAATTTGATTTCCTTTCGAAGCAGCAATCCCACATTGCTCTGACACTTTCACGTCTGCACTAAATGTTACTCCTAAGTCCTTTTCTTGTGTGGTTCTACCTAGTACAGCATCCCCCATTTTATATTACTTGTCCATATTTACATGTCCTAAGTGTATACATTTACACTTCTCAAAATTGAATAGCTTTTGAAATTTGTCTGACCATTTATAAATGTTTTCTAGATCATCCTGTAAACTGTGTTTATCTGTATCATTAGTAACCTTTCTGAATAATTTTGTGTCATCGGCAAATGTTAGTACTTTGCTAGATACGTCATCCTCCAAATCATATATATATATATATATATATATATATATATATATATATATATATATATATATATATATATATATATAAAAAAAATATATATATATATATATATATATATATATATATATATATATATATATATATATATATATATATATATATATATATATATTAAAGCAATATAGGGCATAATACTGATCCCTATGATTCCCCACTCAAAACCTATCTCCAGTTTGAAATCTCACCATTTATTATACCTTTCTGTCTTCTGTGTGTAAGCCACTTTTCTGTCCAATTGATTACATCATTACCTAGGCCATGGGCTTTTAGTTTAAGTAAAATCTTTGATGTGGCACTTTATCGAAAGCTTTCTGAAAATGTAAGTAGACAACATCCACTGGTGACAAGTCATCTACCCACTTTGTAATTTCTTCAAAAAAACATAAGAGATTGGTTATAAATTACCTTGTTTTAGGATTCAATGTTGAGATTGATTTCTTAATTTATGTTTTACAAGGAATTCCGGCATGTGGTCTCTAATTAATATTTAGGGTAATTTACATACAACTGATGTTAAACTCACTGGTCTGTAATTTTCTTGCTTCTTCCTCGATCCCTTCTTAAATAGCGGCGTAATGTTTGCTTCTTCTCCATTCTGCAAGAAGTATTCTAGTTACATATATCTTTCGTGGACTAACATTGACCTATAGTCAACAACCATGTGTTTTTCCGATATAAAACCCTGTTATTTCGTGCTACAAAGATAACAATTCATATGTTTCGTGTATTTGAATCTAGTAAGCCCGGATGTAAAGCAAATGTGCTAAGTTGTGCATTTTAACACAACGCCAATAGGAAGTGGTTTTATACCAGCCAATTTGATTCTATTAAAAGACTGATTGTGTGATCCGCGATTTCGTTAATTGGAATGCGTTGTAGTTTGGTTCATTCAAATAACAAAGTTGATTAGCACCACATTTCCCACAAATAACGTCTTAGTTGAGATGGCAATATTTTAAAATATAATGTTATTTAAACGATGTTGTACATAATTTAAATTTCATAACACGAACTGCAGTGGCCGTTCCTTGTAAACACACACATCCTTCAAAATGTCACACCAATCGCCGCTTCGTACCATTCATGTCAACGTTTACAATAACAGGAAAATACCGAGTGCGTGCGCAACCTTGATTAAGAATTATTACTGAAGACGACATTTTAAATAGGAGTTTCCAAGATTATGCCAATTAAAGAACTGTTTATATAATGTGCGACATTTGACCATATAGCTTTAAATGGTAATGTTACTTTTTCCATACGTTGTCAAAACAAAATAATATTTTAATATGAAATTGGTATGACATTGGTTTAATGCATAAAACAAATTATTTATTATAGAGTGCAGCATTCAGTACGTAGGAACTTTCAAAGCGTTTTAAACTCCACCCCTGTCGGACCTTATACCCCACCCCGGCAGACCTTAAACACCACCCCCTTTCAGATCTTACACTCCATCCCCTGGTAAACCTTACAATTCACCTCCTGGCAGAACTTACACTCTACCCCCTGTCAGACCTTACACTCCATTCCCTGGCAGACCTTCCAGCACCAACTCGACTTCTCGGGGAAGAAATCAGCATAGCTGTAGATACTGCGCGAGAGGTGTATAAGAAACCACTTTATATTGACAGGTACTCATTTATGCAGCAGCATGAACTGGGAAAACGTGAGGCAAAGTAAATTGCCCAATAAGAACGCGAATAACCGCTTTCTCTAACGTCAAGTGAGGACTTTGTCTCTCCCTCAATAAATATGACTTTCAAATTATAAACAATGGCAATTATATCATGAATGCTGTCATTTTGCATTATTGAGACTAATGGTAGATGTCATATATCATTTTGACCAAATCAAATAAATGAATGGATAAGGGGTGTTAGAGAGTATTTATATGAGTTTATCATAGCTGGATACATGGGTAAGGACTAACTAACTTGGTGAATAATGTGTCAACATAATATTTAGCTGACATTAACTACCGTTTCCCTTTCGACATGTTAGGGTAACAAAACTTTGCACCTACCGTCTTGAGTCATCAACCGATGACTTCGCCTAGCACAAAGCGCCCAATTATAAAACGAACAAACGAAATATGCACGGCTTAATAGATTGTGACAATGCGCGCAGTTTTTCAGTTCACACGACAAAAAAGTTTGCTGTCGTGATCCACAGTAGGAACCGCGAGAAGGTTACATTCTTCCACCACGAGTATTTGTGTGCATGCAGTGTAAGTGTGAAAAGGTGTGCCAAAAGCAGAATCATATCCATCATTAGTAAAATAATATGACACACTGAACAGTTTCATTTAATGCAGCTTCAGCAACAACACTTTAAAAACTCACCCTCTCTCTTTAGCTTTTGTAGCCAATCTAAGCCAGTTACGTCTTTGCTGGTCATGACTATTGTTTGTGCGCATGGGTGGGAAGTAGCCATATCTCGTCTTTCTCTTCCAGAGTCCTTAGCCTGTCACCATTCTCGAGGTTCTTCAGTTGTGGGACTATTAATGATTTGGCTGGCGTAATAGTATATATTTCCTCCAGGATAGCTCTTCCCAGGAAGAAGATGCCCTAGGATATATCTCCCCACTCTGGATATCTTATTTCCCTATCACTACTCAAGTTGTCATGACTCCAAACTATTTTCCACCACAACTAAAATCAAGGACATGGTGCAATTAAATCAATATTCATTGTACATTTCATCACAATATCACAATAGATTTCACGTGCGATACATTACAAAATAAGTTGCATCACTTTTAATTATCAGAGCAAACAAATCCCTTTTAAAATAAGGCACAAACTTGAGTACATTAATGCATTACGTTTCTACTCTGATCACACAAATTTCCGTCCCGCTTTGCTGCACCATTATTGGCAATCACTGAAAGTGACACCGATGAGACACTTTCTGTGGCAGGAGGGCTTTCACCTGACACACTTCTGCATCTTAGCAGCCAGGAATTCCGGTAGAGACGACTTTCATCGTGCACTCCTTATGTGGCAGGAGACGACAGTTTTAAGAAATTGGGAACGTTGTGTTGTCTCTGCAATGCCCTCTCTGGAGGGTTCATTTGATCAACGAGAACTGTGATAGAAAGATCCATCTACATTATAACGTAAACGTCTACACATGGTTACAGTTGCCCCATAAAAGTACGTTACGTTATTCGTATCTGCCGTTTCTGTGTAATGCGGCTGATGTAGTATTTTTTATGAATCACCAACAATAAAATAACTTAAATGCTTCAATGCAGCACTTTAAAAAAAACAATATATTTTGTAATAATTGTATTGTTAAAATACTGTTAACTATCATTAGAGTAGAGGACAACGTTCACCTAGAATATACACTAATTTGCAATGCGAAAGATATGCGCTTTTGTCGACATTTGAAGCTGGCGAGAGTGTCATAGGTTTTAATGAAGTTAGGTAAAGTGTTCCACAGGGTCGCTGCAGCCACTACGAACGAGCCGTCCCCAGCCATGGTACGAGTGCGTTTCATTTCCACACTGTTACAGCTGGCTGAGCGCAGTGCTCTTGCCGGTAGACGTGGGCGCACGAGTTCACACATATACATTGGCGCTTCGTCGTGCTGGTATTGGGATACTAAACAGTGATTGCAGTGTAATTATTGCG
>BSQZ01000135.1:720491-751088 GCA_033239005.1 Lamellibrachia satsuma
TTGCATTTAAGTATAATTATTTTAAATTACGTACATTTAGTGCATTAAATTCCTCTAGGTAAGAAACTCATTTAAATAATTGACTTGGATTGTAAGAAAATTGTCGTTATAATGTCTGGTAACTGGTTACTCCAGGCAGTTATCATTAACCATCAACCGAAAGTATGCTAAATGCTTAAATGCAGCAATTTATACTGATATTTGAAAATTAAACATTGCTTGCTCAGTAACTATTGCAATTTAAGAGTAATTACGTTTTTCATCGTGCCCTCCTTCTGTGGTAGGAGACGGCAGTTTTCAGAAATTGGGAACAGTGTGATGTCTCTGCAAACAAGTGGCCAGGTGCTCTATCAACATTTTCACATCAAAGTTGAAGGGACGGCGTCGTCGCACGAGTTCACACAGATACACTGGCGCTTCGTCGTGCTGGTATTGTGATACTGAACAGTGATTGCCTTGTAAATATTGCGTTTAAGTATAATTATTTTAAATTACCTACATTTAGTGCATTAAATTCCTCTAGGTAAGAAACTCATTTAAATAATTGACTTGGTTTGTAACACAATTGTCGTTATAATGTCTGGTAACTGGTTACTCCAGGCAGTTATCATTAATCATCAACTGAAAGTATGCTAAATGCTTAAATGCAACAATTTATACTGTTATTTGAAAATTAAACATTGCTTGCTCAGTAACTATTGCAATTTAAGAGTAATCACGTTTAAACGCAAACATAATGTTGTTAATATCATGTCTCCTCTTTCTCTTCCAGTAAAGGTTTGGCAGCTTCAGCGCCCTTAGCCTGTCACAGTACTCGAGGTTCTGAAGTTTTGGGACTATTAATGAGTTGTCTGGCGTAACAGTGTATCTTCCCCCCAGGACAGCTCCTTCCAGGAGGAAGATGCTCTAGGACATGTTCCTCCCCCACCCTGGATATATTACTTCCCTCCAAATAACCAAGTTGTCATGACACTAAACTATTTTCCACCACAACTAAAATCAAGAACATGGTACAATTAAATCAATATTTAGTATAAATTTCATAATGTAATCATTTACAATTATCAAAAAGGGTTCACTTGCGATGAATAAAAAATCATTTTCATCAATTGTAATTATTTTTAAAATAAGTAACAAACTTGAGTACATTAATGCATTATGTGTCTACTCAGTCTCTGATTACGCAACTTTCCGTCCCGCTTCGCTGCACCATTATTGGCAGTCACCGCAAGTGTCACCTATGAGACACTTTCTGTGGCAGGAGAGGTTTCACCTGACACACTTCTGCATCTTAGCAGCCAGGAATCCCCGACAGGTGCAGACGACTTTCATCGTGCACTCCTTCTGTGGCAGCAGACGGCAGTTGTCAGAAATTGGTAACGTTGTGTTGTCTCTGCAAACAAGTGGCCAGGTGCTTTCTCAACATTTTCACATCAAAGTTGAAGGCACGGTGTCATCGCACGAGTTCACAGAGATACGCTGGCGCTTCGTCGTGCTGGTATTGTGATACTGAACAGTGATTGCAGTGTAACTATTGTATTTAAGCATAATTATTTTAAATTGCGTAGATTTAGTGCCTTAAATTCCTCTAGGTAAGAAACTAATTTAAATAATTGACTTGGATTGTAAGGAAATTGTCGTTATAATGTCTGGTAACTGGTTATTCCAGACAATTCTCAATAATCATCAACCGAAAGTATGCTAAATGCTTAAATGCAGCAATTTATAGTGCTATTTTAATATTAAACATTGCTTGCTCAGTAACTATTGCAATTTAAGAGTAATTACGTTTAAGTGCAAACATAATGTCATCAATATATTCATCAAATAGTAATCTCATTAAAATAGAAAAAAACAGACTTGGGAGTGCTCTGCATCACGATCGGGGGCCTGGTGAATCGCAGTGCGGTCATATATGTGTGTATCAACAAGATCCTTGATATCTTCACTCACTGTCCGGTACAGACTATCGTAAACTTGTAACTCGCCAGGTGCACAGTTCACTGCATAAATTATCACCCAGTGGTTGCTGTTGCTGTTCAAGATTTGAACAAACTCATCGGTCTGTGCTGGAATCAGTCGCCATTCCCCAATGTCGCAATACATCAATCCACCAAAGAAGCTGTAGCTTCATATTGATACTGATGATTTGATGCGTGTAGACCCCTTCCTTAGATAGACGAAAGGACATTTTGAAAGGCTTGTGCTCACACGATTTTGTCTGATAAGTGGGTGAAATGAATTAGTTATTGTGCACTGTGTATGGTTTCCAAGCAAAATAAATCAAAGGTAAATAAACTATATTGCGATGACACTTTGGATACGTGTCTAAGCCAATATACAAAGGCGGATCCTTGATACTTATATTCACAACATTGGGGTGTTGCCATGCTGACCAACAGCTCCATAATAATCTTGAGAAGAGAGTTTTGTGTTGTTGAGGCAGCTGAACATGGTTAACTCAGTGCCTTGAGAAAAGAGTTGTGTGTTTTGTTGTTGAAGTGGCCGATCATGATAAACTGAGTGCTTCGATGAGAGACTTATCAATATTAATTAAGGAATCACTTCATATCATCCAATCATTCGTAAATGTATAATGTAGTAAAAATAAACACGCACAATGTTCTTGCAGAATAACATATAACATAAATTATTCTGACTCATATTTGCTAATTACAAACTGTCTTGCATAAGAATAGACATACACACACATATATAAGGGGGTAAGATATCCAGGGTGGGGGAAATATATGCCTACCCTATGGTATCTTCTCCTGGGGAAATATATGTTCCCCGGAGTAAGATACCCTGGGGGGCATATGTCCAGGGGAATATACCTTGCCACACAGGCATTGCTAGTCTGGAGGGCTGTGGTGAAGGTGAGTCAGGATAGGGACATCTTCTTACTAGATAAGCAGAAACCGACCCAGTCGTACACAATTTTGGCGAAACAGTCAACGCATGTGAGAAGGAAAATGACGCGTCCGCATTTATTTGTCACATTCGAATCACGTCACATCCTCGCGTGACGGTGACGCCAATGGTGTGCAAATGGTGGCGATAATATGTCTGTATGGAAATTTGACAGAACAAAAGGCGCATACTACGTTTCCCCTCACGCACTCGTCGCTTGCTTCTTCCGTAGCAACGTCATCTTAATTTTACTACCGTCAATATGTCGACACAAATGAAAATACGAAATGATTACCTATTTATAACGAATTTCGCCATAACTGCGAACAATATCAATAATGCACTCACACATATAGATACCACAATGGCATTTTTTTATAAACGATGTAATACAAATTAATTTCCATAATTTCACTAATGCGGCACCATGAATGCAGCATATTGCATCCTTTTTATGTCTAAATGAGATTACTATTTGTATCAGATTGATGGCAGCTGAATATGTTGCAGCGCTAAATAAGCAATTCATATAACTACTCTTAAAGTGCTATAATTACAGTGAAGTAATTTGATGTGAACATGTTGAGAAAGCACCTGGCCACTTGTTTGCAAAGACATAACACTTTTCCCAGTTTCTGAAAACTGCCGTCTCCTGCCACAGAAGGAGTGTATGATGAAAGTCGTGTCAGATGAAAGCACTCATGCCAGAGACAGTGTCTCATTGGTGACATTTGCAGTGACTGCCAATAATGGTGCAGCGAAGCGGGACGAAATGTTTTGTGATCATAGTGGACACGTAATGCATTAATGTATTCAAGTGTGTGACTTATTTTAAAAGTAATGTTTCGCTCTGATAATTACTAGTGATGAATATTATTTTGTCATTGGTCGTAAGTGAACTATTTTATTAAATTTATAAGAAATATTGATTTAGTTAACCATGTTTTTGATTTTAGTTGTAGTGAAAAATAGATTGGAGTCATGGCAACTTGGTTATTTGGAGGGTAGTAAGATATCCAGGGAGTGGGAGGATATATCCTAAGTTATCTTCTTCCTGGAAGGAACTATCAAGGGGAATATATACTGTTACGCCGGACAACTCATTAATAGTCACCCGTGGAGTCGGAGCGTCCACCAATTCCTCTATGATGTCAAGTTGCTACAGTTTTTCCAATTCTTCCTGGACTTTCTCTCTGATTTGGTAAAACAGTCTCGTCGATGTGCAGTTTAAATTGTACACCTATACATTTGCCTTCAAATATGTCATTGTAACCTTCACAAAATTTCCATTAACGATCAGTTGTTTTCACTGGTGGTGTTTCGCCCACTTTATTTACTTCGCCGATGTTGGGGATATACCCAAGTTGCATGGCTGTATCATAGTTTAGGGGGTTGCCTTTCCCCTATCCAATTACATACACTTTGCTCCTAACTGCCCTCTGATTTCCTTTGATATTTGCGTCGAATTTTCTATGAATGTTCATCGGGTTCCCAGCATAAGGGATCACATGACTGTATTCTTTTAGTGAGTTGTGGACACTGCTTTAATCTCTGAAACGTTTTCTCGTCTAGTAAGTGTACCGATGGTTTACTAGGATTTTAATTGGTGAATTTTCGATTGTGATAGTTACCAGTGGTTTACTCACATTGTTGACTTCCTTTTGGTACGGGGACCACAGGCACATATCATGATCCTCATCATAATGTGTGTGATTCATCTGATGAACTGATTTCCCCGAATTCTTGTGTTTCGGCTTGCCCCCACTTTACTTCAACTTTCTCAAATGCATGTATTGCTTTCTAGCAGTGACAGATCTGCAGAATTTGGCAAAATGGTTTATCTTTCCACACTTGTGGCAAGTCTTCCCTCTGGCTGGACAATTCTCTTAGTGCGGGTACTCTCCCCCACAACTGTAACATTGTTCTACCTTATTTCTACCTGGTCTGTCTGTCTGCTTTCTAGCATGTTGTTTTTGCATTCCATTGAAAAAATAATTCACAGAAACTGATATATATATATATATATATATATATAGTCAGTAAAACAGGCATAATATATATATATATATATATATATATATATATATATATATATATATATATATATATATATATAGTCAGTAAAACAGGCAGATATATATATATATATATATATATATATATATATATATATATATATATTCTGCCTGTTTTACTGACAGTTCCATATATATTGCTGTTTTAGTAGACTCTTTAAAGTAATCTCTTCGCTGAATGCTCTGAGACGCTCTAAATATATTAGTTTTTTTATGTATCTGTATGTGTCATGAAATGTTCACGATGCCTCTAATCATCGTAGCCTAGTGCAGTAAACATCAACTGTCTCATCTGCCATTTGCTGACACTTGTGACATTTGAACACTTCATATTCAGTGTTCGATACTGTTATGAGGAGAATACATTGATTAGCGAGGCAAAAAACTATAAACTTTCACATGTTTTTTATTATCCCAACATAGGCTGTCAAAACTGGGGCACACCCTCAGATAATACTAATACCCCAGACGTTAAAGAAGCCCCTCATTAAAAAAAAAAGGTATAATATATAATTTTCTCTTCCAACACGTCACACTCCCAAAAGGAGGTGATTATGAAATAAATCGAACACTCCTGATTAAGTTTTAACAACTGAACAAATATGATAGATGCATAGTGTACGAAAGCCCATTTGGCAAGAATGATCACTCTGTCCTAATATTACATTTATCAACTCATAACGACTTATATAGTATTACGACCAAGGGGATTATAAAGATATGACGACTAAAATACCACACAAACTGGGGCGATATATTTGGCACTAGCATTGTGAAAGACCAATAGTTACGTTTTAAAAATATATTAAAATGTTAGAAGATGAATTCATCCCTGATCGACTAGTGAGTACTATTAACATATATAAAGGGAATGCAACGATAAACAAGGAATCAATATAATAAATTAAGAATAAACACATTTTATGGACGCTTTATATGGAAACAAAAAAGGGAAGTACTAAACTTAATATTGTAAGGCTAGAAATCAAGTCCGTAAAACAGCAAAGACTACAGAGAAGGAATTTGAGATGAAGCTAGTAACATAGGCTAAGTAAAATCCTAAACCGCATGGAAGTATATAAACTCCAAACCAAGAAATGGGAAAGTGTTTCAGGCCTGAGCGTCGACCCTAATGATTCTAAATCTAGACTCGCATATTCTGATAGGGAAAAGGCAGATGTCTTAGGAATTGTTTTCCAGTGGTTTTACTATAGCTATATTTATCAATAGCGTAATTATTACTTATTCTGTGAGGGCTAGTTATGATATCTCGATTGAGATCGTGCATGTTTTTACCATTATTTATATAATTTAAAATGAACATATAGTACGAGTCTTCAGCTTGAGTAAGATACTATAAATCAACAAGGCTGAGCTTAGTCTGCGTTCCAAGACAATGTTAACTGTGAAGTTTGTGTTTTACCGTATAAGTAATATTTGTTCTACCGCTGTTTTCGTAATTGCATTTCAATATCTAGGTAAGGAAATTGTTTTCACTAGGACCAAAATAACTAGTCCCGCCGGTATTATTGTCCAGATGGCACGCCACAGATGCGGTGCTTAGGGAAACCTGGGGCAAAACGGCATCTGAAGCTTAGACGGCCCATAGCACATACGCAAAATATTAAACTCTGAACTTCCCAAAATGTGGATCAAAATGAAGTTTACATCTGTCGGATACCCACTCCTAAATCGCAACAACACGAGACATATGTAATTAAATATGTTTTTTATATCCACTGTCATGGTGCAACTCATTATATAACGATATCAGTAATGAACTTAATTGATGACCCAATAATATTATTAATTTGGCGATAGGTCAAACAAATCAAATGGGCAATAGTATGCTGTGTTTTGTATACATCGTGTTTAGATACCCGTAGGTAGACGCCCCTCTAGCACGTACGCACAATTTGGCACTCTGAAAGTCCCAAAATGTGGATAAAAATGAAGTTTACATCTGTCGGACACTCACCCCGAAATCGCAACAACACGAGACATATGTAACTAAATCAGTGTTTTTTTCATATCCACTGTCATAAGCTCTTATCTAATATTTTGGGAATAGTAAAATGGTGCAACTCAGTGTAGAACGATATGAGTTATACACTTAATTGATGACATAATGATATTATTAATTAGGCGATAGGTCAAACAATTAAAAATGGGCAATAATATGTTGTGTTTTGTATACATCGTGTTCAGACGCACGTAGTGTATGTGTGACAATACATTCCCATTGCATATGGGACAAGATGATTGTTATGTCTTATTCCGCAGGTACATAGTCATAATGCATAAAATGTATTACACACGCTCGGTTATGTTTAGTACATTTTAACATAATATGAACGGTGCATAACTTCCGTTCTGCTAGCCTGTAGGCTGTAATTATCATAAAATATTAATGTGCCAATATTATATTATGTATGGATTGCAAGGTATTTATTATATGTTAAATGCTATTAAATGCAATTCATCCAGGTTGTCAATTTTGTAAAAAAGTATTTTCCAATTGGTAATACATAAATCCGTCTACAACATGTCATGTTTAAGTTGTTTAATGGTATACACTTTGAAAGTTTTCCTTGGGGGGCGCCCTACAAACAACTTTGAGGCTTTATATTTTGTCAAATGTGTGGTTAGTATCAGTGTTCGAAATAAACACTAACTCTTGGGGCGTTACCCTACATTTGGCTCGCCGCTCGATGACAGTCGTGCCTAATATGCGTCGCTGTTGTCGTTGGCCATCTCGCTATGAATTGTGTGTTGGGTTTACGAAGCGTGGATGGCAGTAATTGGCTGACGGAAACGGGAAAGATGAACACAACCGGAATACACGCTCCATGTGCAGTGTAAACGGCAACTATAACGATTTATATTGCTCTCTCACTCTTGCTGGGGAACCTTACGCATTTACTGTGCTGACGAGAGTGGGTAGCGTTACTGGTAAGGTATTTTAAGTAGCCATGTTGGTAGCACATCAAGTGAAAAGTACTTTGTTGATTTGGACTGGATTATCGTCTGCATCTGTTCTTTGTCAGTTGGACAGATATCGTTTCGATCGTGATGTACCGATGGAACAGCAGGCACAAGTGCCATCTCGACAGACTCTGTTGCTACTCTCGCTCGCGTGACGTCGATGATTTTTTGCAGTCGTTCTTGGAAAACTCAGAAAAGGCTTGGCACATAGTTTCGTCGTTTTCGTTATCAGGCAAATTCCGATCATTGGATTTGGTCAGTGAATGTAGCACTTGAAACATGGGTTTCGCATCAGCGTTTTCCAGCGCTGCACCGTAGTAAGCAATTTTCGCATTTCTTCCATGGTGTTTAACTTTGTCTGTTTGCGATAGGTAGATCTGCCTATCGATTTCTAACCCGGCTGGACGCCATTTTCTTTCAAGCGCTCGTCGTTTGCGTCTTAAGTTCAACGTTACGTCATCGATTTTCGGGTTCGGAACACAACTGGGGCATTAGTGTCGAATATATTGGACACGGAATTTTGGTACTGTAAAAGCAGATTGTCGACACTTTCGCCGTCATTGTCACCACTTGCCGTTAGTGCCACGTGGAGGTCGGCTTGGAAGATATCCAGGTCCACATGACGGTATTCTCGCCTCGCCACTTGTTAGTAGATGGGCGAGGTGTGTGTCCTTCGATAAAAAAAATTATTGTGTGGTGGTCTGAAAACGTGTTAGGTAGGACTACAGTGGGAGATGCTAGGATGGCGTCTTCTTTTCGAGAGATAACTTCACCCAACGTTTGGCTAGACCGGTGCGTGGGACCATTCACGTGCTGGACGAATCTTGTCTATGTGAGAATGTTCTTCATTTAACCTGTAACCATAATAGCCACATCAAAAGTTGTCGTTGTCTGCCTGCCAAATTACATGTAATGTAGCACCGTAATTAAGTAATCCACATTCGCCGTCTCCTGTTATGTTCGGCAACGTAATATATTGTTGTCATTGACATCTATAGGGTAATTTTGAAGATATATGCAAATAATTATTTCTTAAGTGGGTCATTTCCTTTATGTAATGAAAAATAAATATCCATAAATTCTGTAATGCTGCATCATGAATGCACCATATTGGGTCCCAAGTCGGTGTGTTTTCTATTTAAAAGATATTACTATTTGAATTTAATTGATGGCAGCTGGATATATTGACAGCAATAAATTTGCATTTAAACGTAATTACTCTTAAATTGCAATAATTCCCCAGCAAGCAGTATTCAAATAACAGTGCACATTGCTGCAGTTAAGCATTTAGCATACTTTCGGTCGATGATCAATCAGAACGCTCTGGGGTAACAAGTTTCAAGACACTATAACGACAATGTTCTTGCAAACCAAGTCAATTATTTAAAAGAGTTTCTTACCTAGATTTATTTAATGCACTAAATATATATAATTTAAACTAATTATGCCTAAATGCAATAATTACACTGCAATCACTTTTCAGTAGTCCAATACCAGTTTTTGTCTAAACTGCGGCATTTAAGTACTTAAGTTATTTTAATGTTGGTGATCCGTCAAAATTTACTGCATGAATCGCATTATACAAAAACGTCGGAGACGGTTAATTTAACATACTTTTTCACACAGTTCCGATTGATCAGATGAACCCTCCACCCTCTACCCTGCGATGAAGACACACTATCACTGCAAAGTTCTTTCATGGTAAATAATAATAAATCAGTGTTCATGACTTCACTAATGCGAAATCATTAATCCAGCACATTGTCGTCTTGAACACTGTTTATTTTCTTTAAAATTTTAATGAGAATTGTAGTTGCTTTGTTGGAAGTATTCACTGCACTACACATATATTTAAATATAATTACGATTAATGTTTAAATCATGTAAACGAGAAACCAAAATGGCTGACTTAATTCGAGTTATCCATATTATACTATTTTGTGCACAATAAAATAAGTCTTAAAATATATAGCTGTTTATTTGGGTTCAACATGTAGGATGACTTTGTGTTTTCTAATATATGTACGTAGGTATGGTATCATACTGTAGATAATAAGCATATGCTTCACCCCAAACTAGGCAATAATTATAATACTGCCACCAAAATATTTTTAGCAGTTTATATAAAGTTATGTTATGATTTGTATATACAATAAGTCGTTCTCATAATAGAGCGCTTATTTCACAAGTTTTAATTACACATTAAAGTGTACGTTCAAATGTGATGTTTACTCGATAAGCACCCCCATCGTGAATACAAACATCAGCAGTGCCCGTAGTGATTCCCCGAAATAGTTGCAATATGACAACCAACGTGATCGTGCGACACCATAAGATGCAACAGCCATACTAGCCACATCAAAGTTGTCGTTGCCCGCCTGCCAAACTACATGTATAGTATATCATCGTAAATAAATAATCCACATTTGCCTTCTCCTGCTGTATTTGACAATGCAATACATTGTTGACACCTACAGGGTAATTTTGAAGATCGATGCAAATAATTATTCCTTACTTGGGTTTTTTCCCTTATGTAATGAAAAATACATCTCCGTAAATTCTCCAATGCGGCATCTTGACTGCACCATATTGGGTCCCAAGTCTGTTTTTTTCTGTTTAAATGAAATTACTATTTGAATTTGATTTATGGTAGCTGGATATACTGACAGCATTAAATTCGCATTTAAACGTACTTACTCTTAAATTGCAATAAATCCCTAGTAAGCAATGTTGAACATTCCAATAAAAATGAACATTGCTGCATTTAAGCATTTACCATAGCTTCGGTCGATGATTAATCATACCTCTCTAGAGAAAAACGTTCCAAGACACTATAACGACAATTTTCTTGCAAACCAAGTCAATTATTTAAATCTGTTCCTTAAATATATATAATTTAAAATAATTAGGCCTAAATGAAATAATTACACTGCAATAATTGTTCAGTAGTCCAATATAACCGGGGCTGTTCTCAATTGTTGAATTGTTGAAGGGCATGCTCCTCTACCTCTTTAGTTACGACAATGGCCACAACCTTTTTGCAGAAGCTGCAAACTCTTCATTAGTGCGCATACATCGAAAAGACAGGTAGAGGCGACAGTCGCCTGCTTTGACACACAGATACATACTTATTTGTAGCATCAGATCCGTTAGCTTGTGACTATAACATAGAGCTGCATATGAACCTTTCAACCTATCTCGAGTCTACGTCACTCCTGCTTATTTCACCACTGTGACATGTGCAGTCGTCTCAATCCCTCAAGTTACTCTCTCTTCCCTCTCAATCTTCTCAAAAGTTACTTTCTCATCCGTCTAATCATTCACATAATTTCATAGAGTAGGCGAGTGTGTGGAGGAAATGTCCAAACAATACCTATTTGCATTATAACGTAATTGTGTACACATGGTTATAGTGGCCTGAAGAAGTATGTTGTTATATGACTTTTTTGTATAGTGCGGTTGATAAACTAAGTTTTTTTTTATGAATCACTAACATAAACTAACTTAAATGCTTAAATGCTGCAGTTTACACAACAACTGGTATTGATATACTGAACAGTGATTGCAGTGTAATTGATGCATTTTATGTACAATTATTTTAAATTATAAATATGTGAATCTCATTGAAATAATTTATTTGGTTTGTAAGAACATGTTCCTTATAGTGGCTGGGAACTGTTTACCCCAGGCAATTCTGATTAATCATCAGCCGAAAGTATACTAACTACTTAAATGCAGCAATGTATACGGTGATTTGAATATTATACAGTTCGTGTTGTCTCCGACGGGCCATAATGAAAATGTAGTTAAATCTGCTGCACAATATATAACTGTAGTGACCACGTATGGAGACATTGATGTGTCCTTGTCTGATGAAGTCAAACAATTTGCTCTTCTCTTCTACCTGAAGCTATACGGCAACTTTGACAGCAATATGGATGAAGCCAGAGCCCATGCATTCAGTACGACAAAGGGGGACCTCAGGTGCTTTCCTCCAACGGAAGATTCATTTCACTACCATATGCTGCGTGCACTCTCCGAATTCTCATTTACAAAGCTGCTCAGCAGAATCACCCCAACATACCCGCCCCTACATAATTTTAGAGATAGATGTATGGTGAAAAACTGGTTTCAATCGTGATGGACAAACCTTCCAGACCTCTAGCGGCGAATGGAAAGCAACACTGTACATGTGTCAAGAGCAAATGCACGAAGAGATGTTCATGTGTTGCTGCTGACGTGAAATGTTTGGTTGCCTGCAAGTGTTCAGCTAAACCAGACAAATGTGCTCGAGTACTTTGATTCTGAAAATGACGATGACGTGTAGGGTTGTGTAGCACGGATCAATTGCAAATAGAGCAGGCTGTCAATACATTTCATTTAATGCTATTATTGTGCTATGTGGGTGCAAATGGAACTTTTATTGAAGCATATGTTATTGTACAAAAATACTCCCATTCTAATGAAATGGTAATTCGAAATGTTCTATATAGTTTGTTTCTACATATACTATTATAAATGTTAGTAATAATTTTGTAAAAATAGGAATTTCTTTGTCGGCTATCTGAACATTTAAAATGGCTGACTTAATTTGAATTATCCATATTATACTATTTTGTACACAATAAAATAAGCCTTAAGATATATATATATATATATATATATATATATATATATATATATATATATATATATATGCTTATTTGGTTCCAACATGCAGGATCACATTGTGTTTTAGAGATATAATGTTTTCACATGTCTGTTTAATCATGCAAATGACCAAATGTACTTATTCGGCTGTAATGTGTTGTCATATTGCCAACACTATAACTACGTTTGTTTATAATATATGGATATATGTGTTATCAAACTGTAGCTAATAAACATATGCTTCACACTAAAATAGGTAATATTAATAATACTTTTTTAGCAGCTTATATTACAATTATGTTTTGTTTTGTGTAGTTATTTTTTTAAGTTTCTGCTTAACAATATAGTCATTCCCATTATGGAGAACTTATCTCACAAGTACTCAATTACTCATTCTCACTATGGAGAACTTGTCTCACAAGTACTCAAGTACTCATTCTCATTATGGAGAACTTATGTCACAAGTACTCAATATATAGTGGCAAACCACATGACAATATATAAAATGGATATTGTGCTTTCATTTGGTTGTCCATTTATCTGCATATATTATATACATAAATTTCCATTGAGTGCGGAAACGTAATGCAAATTTACCTTGTGAAATGAGTGAACCAAATTAAAATGAACTAGGCTTAAAGGAATCACGGATATCATAAAGAACCTCTCCGTAGAATCAGAATGGCGGGACTGGAGTCATGACATTTGTTTGTCGTGTTACAATGATCACGTAATACAATTATGTCCGAAACTTAATACGGTCACATACAACAGCGCGAAATGACAGGAATGTTCTGAAGAAACTATGATCAATGAATTTTATGCGAAAACAACGTTGCAGTATACATGTAAAACATTACATAAACTTAACTATTTTTTATTTTGGACGTGGCAACGAGGGAAAACTATTGCGAAGTTTATTTTTCTAAATTTTCACTTTCGTCTCAATAAAAAATCGTTGGACAATACCAATATATTAAATGTAGTAGCTACTAGGCAGTAATTCAGCATGGACGAAATTTAGCTCAATTGTTTGATGTGCATTCACTTCCATGTCATTTTTAATCCATTATTCCGGAGTCATGTTCTAGAAAATCAGCTGATTAATATAATCAAATTGGTATGGCCCGAAGTTTTGCGGATTCTACTATATCGTTTAAGTAGTTAACTATATTTAAGATAGCGTGACAATGTAATATAACGCGTGGAAATTAGTGCATCGACACATCACATTATTCACATAGCTGCGACGTCGTGATCAATGCAGCACGAATTACGGGAAGGCAGTGTTAGTTGTTTCCCGGGAAACTACAGCAGGGACAGGTACATGGTACCATCCAATGATTGAACATGTTATTAGGACACGATTGAACTAATATGGTTTAACTGTGCACATAGGGGAAAAATATTTACATCACTTCGCGCATTATTGAGAAGTTAATTAAATAAGCATACTTGTCGAAACGGGGCTATTTGAGCCACCCATGGCCCAAGGAAGGATTAGTTGAGCAGCGGTTAAAGAACGAAAACGAGTGTTCTTTACCCCAAAATACATAAAGGAATTATTTTTTTCGAGCAAACTTGGATATGGGATACATTCAAGGCAACAATTAGCAACTAGTTACACTGGTTGCGATTGGCCTATGAGTCTATATTAATTAAACTTATTAAATAAGCGTGTGGAATTGTCAGATACGTGTTGTGCCCATTGGGTATATCTGTTGGCTGATCTGTTATGAACTTTGCGTACAAGGCCTACGTAAGTTATACAAATAAAGCATTTTGGGTCAACTTCCCCCAAACACAGTTTTAGTTAAGCCAGCTTACCAACCCGATTTGAATCAGCTAAATGTGATTATATATGCATGTTAGACATATTGTATTGATATAAAATGATTTACTAATATTCATAGTTTGTTTGAATAAAATTTTCACTTATGAATAAGATTGCACCCTATACATCAAACATAATGAAACAATGCTATGATATTAACTATTGTTCAGCGCAACATCTCAATATCATAGTGGCACTATTGTAAATTATCCTTTGTCGGACAACATAAATTTGAAGTATGTGAGATTGTTGTCTGATAATGAAAAATTGGCTATGCAACTGCTTTATTTTGTTGCATCTAATTATCTATTAACATGGGTTGTGACAAAATAAACTCTCTTTTATAGGAATGTCGACACATTCGCTATTTATATCCATACAATTGTTCTCTTACTGGAAAGCAATTCGTTCTACTCACACTACTCACGTTCGTGTACATATCCTCTGAAGTGTTAGGACTATCAGACGAACCTGATCCCACATCCAGTATAACCGGGGCTGTCCTCAATTATTGAAGGGTATGCTCATCTACCTTATTAGTTAGTTCTTCTGGAAAAAGAGGCAGAACTCTTCGTTATTTGACATAAAACAAATAGACAAGTAGACGTGAGTAGTTAAGGAGTGCAAACAAAACCTCCAAAGAGGTGACCAGTAGGGAGTGATAACGTCATTTCCGGTCGTAGAGCCTTGTGGGTAGCCTAAGCGCCCCCTAGCGGTGACATATATCCACCTAGAGCGCCCCCTAGCGACTAGAGCTAACCCTAACGGTCATAACCGCAACTTTTTGAACAAGATTTGCCATCCAAGCCAAAGGCCCAGATGGCAAGTGGACAAGGAAGCCATTGGCTTATCGAGAGTCCAACAATGTTCACCTACTTATAACCCGCCCTCCTGATATATGTGTCAACCTTGTTTTTAAACATATTCACGCTGCTAGCAGTTACACAATCTGTAGACAGTTTGTTCCATTCATTTATTGTCCTCTGTGAGAACGAGTGCTTCCTGATGTCCAATCTACATTGATCCTTTACTAATTTTACCTCATGTCCTCTAGTTCTGCTATCCTTCTTGAGTGAGAAAAACATATTTCTATCAATATTTTCATACCCATTCAATATCTTAAAAACTTCAATCTGATCTCCTCTTAACCTCCTTGTCTCTAGAGTTGTTAAACCACATTCTTTCAGACGTTCTTCATAACTAAGGTCTCTAAGTTCTGGAATCATTTTAGTTGCTCTCCTTTGTATGCGTTCAAGCGTATCTATATCCTTCTTACGATATGGTCCCCATGCTTGTATACAGTATTCTAAATGAGGTCTAACTATTGCTTTATAAAGAGGTATAATTAACTTTTTTCCCTTGTATGTTATGTTTCTTCTAATCAATCCAAGAATTTGATTACCTTTTGAAGCTGCAATACCACACTGCTCTGAAACTTTCATATCAGCGTTTATTGTAACTCCTAAGTCCTTTTCTTTTACAGTAGTACCAAGAACAGTAGCTCCCATTTTATAGTTTACATTCAAGTTCCCATGTCCTATATGTAGGCATTTACATTTCCCAAAATTGAACAGCATCTGCCATTTCTCAGACCATTTCACTAATCTGTCTAGATCGTTTAATCTGTCTAGATCGTTTATATGCTTTAATATGACTATTTTTAAATGAAATAATGAAATATATTTATATGCTTTTATATGGTTAAATATATGGCTATTTTTAAATAATTATATTACTATATTTATATGAATTTATGTGCTTTAATATGATTTGATATATGGCCATTTTTAAATATTACTATGATCTGATGTATGGTTATTTTTAAATATTAAAGTTTCTTTGTGACTTCTGTCAATGAGGTGTTGTGTCGATTTTGTCGGTTGGTGGCATATAGGGTAACGCGGGCCACAACGAACCAACGGATAGGGTATCGCGGACTACATCGAGCTAGGGATTAAATGCATTGGAATACAATTAATATTATTTCACTCCTCGAGCATCGGGGTAGCGGTCACGTTAGGGTAGGGGTCATTCTGTTAGGGTCAGGGGTCACCACTTATGAAATCAGGTCGGGATCATGTCAACAAGTTGGGGTTAAGATCGTTAGGGTTAGCTCCAGTCGCTAGGAGGCGCTCTAGGTGGATATAGGTCACCGCTAGGGGGCGCTTAGGCTACCCACAAGGCTCTACGACCGGAAATGACGTCATCACTCCATACTGGTCACGTCTTTGGAGGTTTTGTTTCCGCTCCTTAACTACTGACGTGAGAGACGCCTGCTATGACACACTTATTCATTATTACTTGTAACATCGGATATTTTAACTTATTGCTATGACGAAAGATGCAGACGGACCTAACAGCTTCGCCCTTCTCAATTCCTCAAGTTTCTTACTCATCCATCTTATTGTTCATATAATTGTAAACAGTAAGCGAGCCTCATAAGTTTATGTTCATTTTCAGGTTCGCCACCCCTACAATACATTTCTACTTCCCACCCCTACAAACACATGAAAAACCCTATAAATCTGTATTTGCTGAAGTGTTGCAATAAACAGATATTATAAAATTTATTCGGTTGATAATCTTAAACAAAAACATGGACGCAGAATTACGTGATATTTAATATACGTCATGTTGCGAAAAGCATACAACCGGCTTTTTCAATTAGCTTTACATACAATTGCCGATATGATGCCTGAGAACTTGTATGCACAGTAACGAAACAAATAAAGTAATATGTTTGTAACGATACATATTGTCTCACAGAACAATCGCAAATTAGTTATGTTGTCCATATAAGTTTTTGCATCATCGTCTAACTCAAGCTCACAATGTATGACACCCAATCATTCGACTGAGCAGTTTAAAGAGACGGCAATCTGATGGATTGAGTTCATCATATTTCTAAAGAGCTGCTTTTTTGCTGACTTGCACAACAGCCTAGATAACAATGTTTAATTTGGAGTGAGTGTAGATGGAGCCGGGTATCGGATGTCTGGTTCGGGCTTGCATTCCAAGAGACGAGGTCTCGGGCCTGCATTCCACGAGACGAGGTGAAATGGGAATTAATGAATGAGATGTTAGAATTGCATTTCCCATTCGACATTTCGTTATATTTTTTTATATGTATAATGTTTGTTAAAATATTTAATGAACACAAATTCAATTCAGTTAGTATTAGTAAAAACTATGCGCCACTAAATTTCAAACCATACAGGATTCGAATCAGGCTCTCATATTACTTATGGATAGTACTACTTTCCAAATTCGTTCACGTTTGTCGAACAAAAACGTTTAACGTTTATCACCGTAACAACCATGTGTCCCGTTTATTCACAATGAACACTGACTCTTAAACCAACTTTATTTTGGCAACAGTTTGCAGTCAATACACTTTTTATTGACGTTGTAGTCAACATGTAATGCTAATTAGACGGACCGAGCTGCTCACTTCTTCGTCGCGTCTGGAACAACTAGAAATACGTTGTCCAGTTTCAGAACGTTGCGACATACTAAGCACAGGATCTCGACGCATACGTAAATTGTAGAACAATTACCGATGTATTAGTCTTGACAAATTTGCAACCTAAAAATAAATAACGACAGGTAGAGGCAATAGTTTGCATTGACACGTAAATACATTATTGCTAGCAGCGCCAGATCCGTGATACCGTACATTGAAAATGTGTATGAATAGTGTTTGAATAATGATGCCTACAGTACAAAATAACATAGACAACAAAGTATGGCTATAGCGCAACCAGGCAGGATAACCTTTGAATCTCTCCCTTGTCCAATTTCATCCTGCTTACTTCACTACTGTCTCTCGTATAACCGTCTCCTTCCCTGTTGTTACTTCTTTCTAATCCGTCTCTTTGCTTACATGTAAACTATAGGAGCCTAATTTGCTATGTCCTTGACCAGTTTGTTGTCAGCTTCGCCATTTCTACTCCCACGTTTCATAAATAAATTAAAAACCCTGCTGCGATGACATGTATCACTGTATCGCATGAGTATTACTTTATTAAAATATAATATTATAATTTGATGGTATACTTGATTTTTTTTTAAAATTCACTATATGATAACCGTTTTTCTAACTACTTAGATTGCAACCGAGTTAGCTACTTCTTTAAATATGTATGTTTTATAACATTTTCATGTCATAAAAAAAAATGTCGTCGACGTCCAACTGTATAGCGTGTGAATAGTTTAACACCCGCAGTCGATTTTTTAATGCATTTTTTCAAGTCAGAACAATAAGTTACTTTAGTCGTTAGATTTGGTAAGTTTCAAAATAGTGGATATCCAAAATGATAAACTCTGTGCGGGTCAATGCCGATGCCGATTATGGACATGACTTCCATACTTTAGCTGATCACATGATACAATTATGACATTTCACTAATTAGCAATTCAAGTAATGCTACACCAAACATTCAGTAATGTAATAGTTTTTTCTGACGATTTCACAATAAAATGCATAAAAAAGTCGCATAAACGAGCTGACATTTTGCTGCGGATTCTAGGTTTTATTTTTCGTAAAAAGAATTTGACATGAGGCTAGTAAAAATTCGATTTGAGGAACTGCAATATTTTATTTAATTGGTATTCTCGACTAAAAAATAATTAACCAAAAAGCCGCAGGTTTTTTTTTTCATATAAAAAACCCTGTTATTTCATGCTATAAAGATAACAAATCATATGTTTCATGTATATGAATCTTTTAAGCACGGACAAAAGGCAACCGTATTAAGTTGTGCATTTTAACACAACATAAATAGGAAATTGTTCTGTCCCTGCCATTATGATTATCTTAAACGGCTGATTGTGTTATCCATGATTTCGTTAAGCGGAGTGCGTTGAAGTTTGCTACATTCAAATAACAAAGTTAATTTACACCACATTTCCTACAAACAATGTCTTATGGCAATATTGTCAAATATAACCGCTTTCCGTAATGCCAACTGAGGACTTTGTGGTGTCTTCCTCAATAAATATGACATTGAAATTATAACCAATGGCAATTATATCATGAACGCTCTCATCATGCATTGATGAGGCTTATAGTAGATATTATATATAATGTTGACTAAATCAAATAAACGACTGGATAAGAGGGGTCACAGAGTATTTATATGAGTTCCTCATGACTGGACACATGGGTAAAGACTAATGAACCATTAATATAGGACCAACAATAAATGATTAATACCATTTTGACTGATGGAAACGAATATATGTTAGAAAATACTAAAAAAAGAGTAAACATAAATGAGGACATATATTTTTAATTTGCAAACTCCAGACAATTTTTTTTAATCGATGCACTGTTCCCAATAGACAGACAACATTTCCGTGGTGCAATAACCGTCAGTTGTAGAGCGATTTTGATGCAGTAATGTGTCATGGTGTTTCGACTTAATGTGGTGGGTGCGACATTTATTTAGGTGAGGGGACCAAAGCACAAAAAGAAATTGGTTATTCATATTAACTTGAGTGACGTGGCATCGCATTTATAAAGGCGTTGTGCGCAATGTAGTGTTAATAGTGCAACAACACAAACATACAGTTTTTTTCACAGAGAGTAATACCTTAGAACACAATGCATCAATATAATATTGATAGGATATTTTAACTGATTCCGATTGTATACGTTCGATCGCCTCACGTGGCTATCCAATAAAACTTTCATATTTACATGAACTACATAACACCAGGTATACTAAAACACGGTTTGTAATTTTGGTTTTATTCCATCACTTTCGTTTGCAAGTGGCATAAATTGTTTTTCGGAATTCCGCTGGTTTTGGGAACTGTCGCGGGAAGGGTAGTTGGCAGAAATGCATGTTTTCTACGATTGCTCCGAGTTACGTAATGTAAATAAAACGTCAGCACAAGTTCATTCTTAAGAAAGCGTCGTGAAACCAATCCGTGCATAACAAAGTGTATCAAAATGTGTACAGTGAAACCACACATATCTCATATATATGAAGGTAAATAGTAATATATCTTTATTTACGACACAAATGTATGTGTGTGCAAACAAGCATACATGCATGTTTACATTCATGTTTGCACACATGCACATACGGAAGCACACGATACGTTCTCAATATTGTTCGTCTTGTTTCGCAGGTGACAATTGTACAAGTAAAATGGCGAATGTGCGTGGACTGCTGGTGTTGAGCCTCGTGTGTTTGTTGCTATTTCAGGTAAAGTTAAAAGTATAATTTCTTATGTTTAGAAATGTGTCATTACGCATATTTGTTTAAAGTACATCTGTTTCAGTACCTGCTCAGTATATTTACCAGCTTGTTAGGGAATATGTTTTACTTTAGGGAATGTCAAGTAAAGCATTTGCAAGGATCGCAGTATATTTGCGTATACTTTGTTTTTAAGCTTATACTACATATACTAGATCAATACATTTTCATAATGTGCACTGCGAGTGTCTGTTATATCACATTGTATTATCATTGTTTAGATGATGTCACTGAGCGAGGTTCGCGGTAACGCTAAGTAAGTAACGTAAATAAAGTTAGCCGATAAGCAACAGCCACGCAGAATATATGTGACACTTGCAACCACTTGTGGTGTAACATGATCACGTTGATGGTCATATTGCAACTATTTCGGGTAAATTATGGAAATTTCATATTAACTGCCTGCATTTAATATCGCATCTACATATGTCTATGCTACAAACACGTTCTCCTCGTTTTGCTCACAAATATATAATATATATAATTGTGTTCTGAACAATTGTATCATTGGTGTTTATCATGATTGGTTAACGGTAGTGTTAATTGTAGCAGCATATACATAATCAAGTATTACTGTATTGTGTGGTCTTTCAGGTGTAAGTCTTCTGCGTGTGACACATTATGCTGTCCTCCAGGGACTAGGTGCCTCTTCTGCAAGTATTTAACTTCGTTTGGTTCGCTGATTGGTCCACAGTTTAAGTTACTGCTTAATGAGTCATTAAAGGTTTTGATATGTATTACATTATATTTTTCAATCAGATATTTCGGTTCATTGATTGTTCCGATCATATCGTGTATGGAACCACCGATGACTGGTAGATCGCTAGGAGGCGCCATATTCCGCTTATGTTCGTCATGTATGAACCCTATTATGTAATAATAACTTTATTTTTAGGTAGCGCAATTTCCGTTAGTTCACTACGCAACTACATATACTGTTTCCATGTTGTCTCTGTCCATTCTTTCGTCCTCCTTCTCTTACTTATTCCCTCTCTCACTCCTTCCCTATCTCACCCCTCCCTCTCTACTCCCACCATCTCCCTACATCACTCCCTCCGTTCCTCCATCCCAGGTCTTGTATATTCACAATTTACGTGTATTTGTCATATGCTGATATTAAAAGTTGCCAAAGTGCCGAAATATAATTTAGGAAATACTATTTATCAAATTGTCAAATTCACATTCTTCACAAGATATAGTTTTTTTTTATACAAAGTCACACGTTTTATTTCAGGCACTGAAGTGTTGAGTGAGCTCCAGCAGAGAGATTCCTTCTCACGACTGCCGCAGACAGCATGACACCTGTCTTAGAGCGACCGTGGAGTACATGAAAGCGCAGTGTACTTCGTACGACAAAACAACGTACAGCTTCTACTAATATCGTATAACTGATTCAAAGATTCCGCTACTAACTTGTGTTATTCTAACCAACATGACTATATAGCGAAAACAGTTGTAATGATTTTTCGAAATGATGTTTTTGCATATTTTTCTCGTCATATTAAAGTTTCTTTCACTGACTATTGTTCGTGTTTCTTTAGAAGAATCACCTGTTTTTACTGAAAGCAGCACTTAGTAAACAAAATACGTCAACAGGGTGCTGGGCCTTCACAACCGACATTAGACTCTCACCGAAGGTTCTCCTGAGAAATCAGTATTATTTATTGACATTACTTGTACATTGAACAAAGCGAGTTATTACCATGTGTAGTTTATATTAGAACAACAGCCATGATCCATGGCAATACATCTTAATAATACAACATTTAGTAATATAAGCTGTATAGTATGTCGCTGTGCAATATGGCTGTATGTTGCATTACATCCTTGCATTAAATAAAAACGCTTCTAAAACTAAGAACAAATTTTGCCGCTAAGAGTCAAATACATAATAATGAAATATGTTTTTCTGTCCACGTAAAGTATAAATAATGCCAAAACTATCCTATCGGTGCCATTGGCAACAGTGTGTTACGTTGCCAAATGCAACAGAATATTCACAGTTTACGAGATAATGTCAGTTTACAATCTATCCCCAATGATTAGATATCAGTTATTACTATAATTCTAGCACATACAATGAACATGTAACACTCTTGTTCTTGCCGGTAGATATGTGCGCACGAGTTCACATAGATACACTAGCACTTCGTCATGCTGGTATTGGGATACTGAACAGTGATTGCAGTGTAATTATTGCATTTCAAGATTTGAACAAACTCATCGGTCTCTACTGGAATCTGTCGGCGTTCCCAATGCTGCACTACATCACTCCACCAACGAAGCTGTAGCTCCATATTGATACTGATGATATGATGCCTGTAGAACCCTTCCTTAAATAGACGACCGGACATTTTGAAAAGCTCGGGATCAAACGATTTTTGTATGTGAAGTGGTTGGAAGGATTTATTTGTGCATTGTGTGTGGCTACCAAACAAAATAAAGCAAAGGTTAATAGACTATATCGCGAGGACACATTGGCAACGTGTCTACTTCTTCTTCTTCCATTTAAGCTCAGGACTCTATGTTAGCCACATATAAATGTGGCTAGAGTATTTTCGAGCTGTGATCACTATTGCGTGGGAGCGGGTAATGTAATGCCGGTTCGGGTCCGTTTCTGCAAAAAGGTTGTGGCCCTTGTCGTAACTAAAGAGGTAGACGAGCATGCCCTTCAACAATTCAACAATTGAGAACAGCCCCGGTTATATTGGGCTACTGAACAATTATTGCAGTGTAATTATTTCATTTAGGCATAATTATTTTAAATTATATATATTTAAGGAACTGATTTAAATAATTGACTTGGTTTGCAAGAAAAGTGTCGTTATAGTGTCTTGGAACTTGTTTCTCTAGAGAGGTATGATTAATCATCGACCGAAACTATGGTAAATGATTAAATGCAGCAATGTTCATTTTTATTGGACTATTCAACATTGTTTGCTGGGGATTTATTGCAATTTAAGAGTAAATACGTTTAAATGCGAATTTAATGTTGTCAGTATATCCAGCTACCATCAATCAAATTCAAATAGTAATTTCATTTAAACAGAACAAAAACAGACTTGGGACCCAATATGGTGCAGTCAAGATGCCGCATTGGAGAATTTACGGAGATGTATTTTTCATTGCGTAATGGAAAAGACCCAAGTAAGGAATAATTATTTGCATCGATCTTCAAAATTACCTTGTAGGTGTCAACAATGTATTGCATTGTCAAATACAACAGGAGAAGGCAAATGTGGATTATTTATTTACGATGATATACTATACATGTAGTTTGGCAGGCGGGCAACGACAACTTTGATGTGGCTAGTATGGCTGTTGCATCTTATGGTGTCGCACGATCACGTTGTTTGTCATATTGCAACTATTTCGGGGAATCACTACGGGCACTGCTGATGTTTGCATTCACGATGGGGGTGCTTATCGAGTAAACATCGCATTTGAACGTACACTTTAATGTGTAATTAAAACTTGTAAAATAAGCGCTCTATTATGAGAACGACTTATTGTATATACAAATCATAATATAACTTTATATATACTTCTAAAAATATTTTGGTGGCAGTATTATAATTATCGCCTATTTTGGGGTGAAGCATATGCTTATTATCTACTGTATGATACCACACCTATGTCCATATATTAGAAAACACAAAGTCATCCTACATGTTGGACCCAAATAAGCAGCTACATATTTTAAGACTTATTTTATTGTGCACAAAATAGTATAATATGGATAACTCCAATTAAGTCAGCCATTTTGGTTTATCGTTTACATTATTTAAACATTAATCGTAATTATATTTAAATATATGTGTAATGCAGTGAATACTTCCAACTATGCAACTACAATTCTCATTAAAATGTTAAAGAAAATAAACAGTGTTCAAGACAACAATGTGCTGGATTAATGATTTCGCATTAGTGAAGTCATGAACACTGATTTATTATTATTTACCATGAAAGAACTTTGCAGTGATGGTGTGCCTTCATCGCAGGGTGGCAGTCTGGGTAGGGTGGAGGGTTCATCTGATCAAACGGAACTGTGTGAAAAAGTATGTTAAATTAACCGTATCCGACGTTTTTGCATAATGCGATTCATGCAGTAAATTTTGACGGATCACCAACATTAAAATAACTTAAGTGCTTAAATGCCGCAGTTTAGACAAAAACTGGTATTGGACTACTGAAAAGTGATTGCAGTGTAATTATTGTATTTAGGCATAATTATTTTAAATTATATATATTTAGTGCATTAAATAAATCTAGGTAAGAAACTCATTTAAATAATTGACTTGGTTTGTAAGAACGTTGTCGTTATAGTGTCTTGAAACTTGTTACCCCAGAGCGTTCTGATTGATCATCGACCGAAAGTATGCTAAATGCTTAACTGCAGCAATGTACACTGTTATTTGAATATTGCTTGCAGGGGAATTATTGCAATTTAACAGTAATTACGTTTAAATGCAAATTTAATGCTGTCAATATATCCAGCTGCCATCAATCAAATTCAAATAGTAATCTCTTTTAAATAGAAAACAAATATACTTGGGACCCAATATGGTGCATTTATGATGCAGCATTACAGAATTTACGGATATTTATTTTTCATTACATAAAGGAAATGACCCACTTAAGGAATAATTATTTGCATATATCTTCAAAATTACCCTATAGATGTCAATGACAACAATATACTACGTTGCCGAACATAACAGGAGACGGCGAATGTGGATTACTTAATTACGGTGCTACATTACATGTAATTTGGCAGGCAGACAACGACAACTTTTGATGTGGCTATTATGGTTACCTGTCAAATGACGAACATTCTCATATAGACTAGACAGGATTCGTCCAGCACGTGACTGGTCCCACGCACCGGTCTAGCCAAACGTTGGGTGCAGTTATCTCTCGAAAAGAAGACGCCATCCTAGCATCTCCCACTGTAGTCCTACCTAACACGTTTTCGGACCACCACACAATAACATTTTTTATCGAAGGACACACACCTCGCCCATCTACTAACAAGTGGCGAGGCGAGAATACCGTCATGTGGACCTGGATATCTTCCATGCCGACCTCCACGTGGCACTAACGGCACGTGCTAACAATGACGGCGAAAGTGTCGACAATCTGCTTTTACAGTACCAAAATTCCGTGTCCAATATACTTGACACTCATGCCCCAATTGTGTTCCGAACCCGAAAATCGATGACGTAACGTTGAACTTAAGACGCAAACGACGAGCGCTTGAAAGAAAATGGCGTCAAGCCGGATTAGAAATCGATGGGCAGATCTATCTATCGCAAACAGACAAAGTTAAACACCATGGCAGAAACGCGAAAATTGCTTACTACGGTGCAACGCTGGAAAACGCTGGATTTGGTCAAGTGCTACATTCACTGACCAAATCCAGTGATCGGAATTTGCCTGATCACGAAAACGACGAAACTATGTGCCACGCCTTTTCTGAGTTTTCCAAGAACGACTGCAAAAAATCATCGACGTCACGCGAGCGAGAGTAGCAACAGAGTCTGTCGAGATGGCACTTGTGCCTGTTGCTCCATCGGTACATCACGATCGAAACGATATCTGTCCATCTGACAAAGAAGAGCTGCAGACGATTATCCAGTCCAAATCAACAAAGTGCTTTTCACTTGATGTGCTACCAACATGGCTACTTAAAATACCTTACCAGTAACGCTACTCTCGTCAGCACAGTAAATGCGTAAGGTTCCACAGCAAGAGTGAGAGGGCAATATAAATCGTTATAGTTGCCGTTTATACTGCACATGGAGCGTGTATTCCGGTTGTGTTCATCTTTCCCGTTTCCGTCAGCCAATTACTGCCGTCCACGCTTCGTAAACCCAACACACACAATTCATAGCGAGATGGCCAACGAAAACAGCCACGCATATTAGGCACGACTGTCATCGAGCAGCGAGCCAAATGTAGGGTAACGCCCCAAGAGTTAGTGTTTATTTCGAACACTGATACTAACCACATATTTGACAAAACATAAAACCTTAAAGTTGTTTGTAGGGCGCCCCCCCAAGGAAAACTTTCAAAGTTTACACCATTAAACAACGTAAACATGACATGTTGTAGATGGATTTATGTATTACCCATTGGAAAATATTTTTTTTACAAAATTGACAACCTGGATGAGTTGCATTTAATAGCAGTTAACATATAATAAATACCTTGCAATCCATGCATAATATAATATAATATTGGCACATTGATAATTTATGATAATTACAGCCTACAGGCTAGCAGAATGGAAGTTATGCACCGTTCATATTATGTTAAAATGTACTAAACATAACCGAGCGTGTGTAATACATTTTATACATTATGACTATGTACGTGCGGAATAAGACATAACAATCATCTTGTCCCATATGCAATGGGAATGTATTGTCACACATACACTACGTGCGTCTTAACACAATGTATACAAAACACAACATATTATTGCCCATTTTTAATTGTTTGACCTATCGCCTAATTAATAATATCATTATGTCATCAATTAAGTATATAACTCATATCGTTATACACTGAGTTGCACCATTTTACTATTCCCAAAATATTAGATAAGAGCTTATGACAGTGGATATGAAAAAAAAACACTGATTTAGTTACATATGTCTCGTGTTGTTGCAATTTCTGGGTGGGTGTCCGACAGATGTAAACTTCATTTTTATCCACATTTTGGGACTTTCAGAGTGTCATATTGTGCGTACGTGCTAGAGGGGCGTCTAACTACGGGTGTCTAAACACGATGTATACAAAACACAGAATACTATTGCCCATTTGATTTGTTGGACCTATCGCCAAATTAATAATATTATTGGGTCATCAATTAAGTTCATTACTGATATCGTTATATAATGAGTTGCACCATGACAGTGGATATAAAAAAAACATATTTAATTACGTATGTCTCGTGTTGTTGCGATTTAGGAGTGGGTATCCGACAGATGTAAACTTAATTTTGATCCACCTTTTGGGAAGTTCAGAGTTTCATATTTTGATTTTGCCCCAGGTTTCCCTAAGCGCCGCATCTGTGACGTGTCATATGGACAATAATACCGGCGGGACTCGTTATTTTGGTCCTAGTGAAAACAATTTCCTTACCTAGATAATGAAATGCAATTACGAAAACAGCGGTAGAACAAGTATTACTTATAGCGTAAAACACAAACTTCACAGTTAACATTGTCTTGGAACGCAGACTAAGCTCAGCCTTGTTGATTTATGGTATCTTACTCAAGCTGAAGACTCGTACTATATGTTCATGTTAAATTATATAAATAATGGTAAAGACATGTACGATCTCAATCGAGATATCATAACTAGCCCTCACAGAATAAGTAATAATGACGCTATTGATGCATATAGCTATAGTAAAACCACTGGAAAACAATTCCTAAGACATTTGCCTTTTCCCTATCATAATATGCGAGTCTAGATTTAGAATCATTAGGGTCGACGCTCAAGCCTGAAACACTTTCCCGTTTCTTGGTTTGGAGTTTATATACTTCCATGCTGCTTTAGGATTTGACTTAGCTTCATATCAATTCCTTCTCTAAAGTCTGTGTTGTTTTACGGACTTGATTTCTAGCCTTACAATATTAAGTTTAGTATTTCCCTTTTTTGTTTCCATATAAAGCGTCCATAAAATGTGCTTATTCTTAATTTATTATATTGATTCCTTGTTTATGGTTGCATTCCCTTTATATATGTTAATAGTACTCACTACTCGATCAGGGATGAATTCATCTTCTAACGTTTTAATATATTTTTTAAAACGTAACTATTGGTCTTTCACAATGCTAGTGCCAAATATATCGCCCCAGTCTGTGTGGTATTATAGTCGTCATACCTTTATAATCCCCTTGGTCGTAATACTATATAAGTCGTTTATGAGTTGATGAATGTAATATTAGGACAGAGTGATCATTCTTACCAAATGGGCTTTCGTATACTATGTCATCTATCATACTTGTTCAGTTGTTAAAACTTAATCAGGAGTGTTCGGTTTATTTCATAATCGCCTCCTTGTGGGAGTGTGACGTGTTGGAAGAGAAAATTATATACAGTCACGCCTCGTTATAACGCGGTAGTCGGGATCCATGATATCGGACCGCGTTGTAAGCGAGGCGCATTAGGTGTTCTCATATCCGCCACCAGGGAGCTACTAAACAACAGCGATCGCTGCCCGCTGCACCAAGTCCATGAACGCTGTCGAAGCCCTGTGTGCTTGCAGCACTGTCCTATGTCAACATGCAGTTTATGGAACTTACTCAACTTTTATGCTACCACCAACGTGTATTATTTTTAAATGTCACACCCTGATGATTCTTGAACTGAATAAAACACATGTACGTATATAGTTATGCCTTATGGAATAGATCTACTACGATGATGATGTACTGGACCAAGGCAATAGGCCTACGAATCGAAAATAATAACCTGGATCTGAGCAGCCGAAAACATATATTATTTGACGAACGTAGTATGTAAGCTGATAAAACACGGAAAACGACACTAGGTAGAATTAATAATTGTTTCACTTCGTCTTTGAACCGATCTCGACCAAAGCGCAAATTTATTACGCACCACTTAACATCGATTCATCGTTTCATATGCGGATCACGAATTCGTATTTTTTTGCGCACCGGTAGAGCCTTGGCTTAGGAATTTTGGCATGTTGGCGCGTTATAACGAGGCGCGACTGTATTATACCTTTTTTAAATGATGGGCTTCTTTAACGTCTGGGGTATTAGTATTATCTGAGGGTGTGCCCCAGTTTTGACAGCCTATGTTGGGATAATAAAAAACATGTGAAAGTTTATAGTTTTTTGCCTCGCTAATCAATTTATTCTCCTCATAACAGTATCGAACACTGAATATGAAGTGTTCAAATGTCACAAGTGTCAGCAAATGGCAGATGAGACAGTTGATGTTTACTGCACTAGGCTACGATGATTAGAGGCATCGTGCACATTTCATGACACATACAGATACATAAAAAACTCATATATTTAGAGCGTCTCAGAGCATTCAGCGAAGAGATTACTTTAAAGAGTCTACAAAACAGCAATATATATGGAACTGTCAGTAAAACAGGCAGAATATATATATATATATATATATATATATATATATATATCAGTTTCTGTGAATTATTTTTTCAATGGAATGCAAAAACAACATGCTAGAAAGCAGACAGACAGACCAGGTAGAAATAAGGTAGAACAATGCTACAGTTGTGGGGGAGAGTACCCGCACTAAGAGAATTGTCCAGCCAGAGGGAAGACTTGCCACAAGTGTGGAAAGATAAACAATTTTGCCAAATTATGCAGATCTGTCACTGCTAGAAAGCAACACATGCATTTGAGAAAGTTTAAGAAAAGTGGGGGCAAGCCGAAATACAAGAATTCGGGGAAATCAGTTCATCAGATGAATCACACACATTATGATGACGATCATGATGTGTGCCTGTGGTCCCCGTACCAGAAGGAAGTCAACAGTGTGAATAAACCACTGGTAACTATCACAATCGAAAATTCACCAATTAAAATCCTAGTAAACCATCGGTACACTTACTAGACGAAAAAACGTTTCAGAGATTAAAGCAGTGTCCACAACTCACTAAAAGAACACAGTCATGTGATCCCATATGCTGGGAACCCGATGAACATTCATAGAAAATTCGACGCAAATATCAAAGGAAATCAGAGGGCAGTTAGGAGCAAAGTGTATGTAACTGGATAGGGGAAAGGCAATCCCCTAAGCTATGATACAGCCATGCAACTTGGGTATATCTCCAACATAGGCGAAGTAAATGAAGTGAACA
>BSQZ01000136.1:0-7500 GCA_033239005.1 Lamellibrachia satsuma
GATATATTGACAACATTAAGATTGCATTTAAACGTAATTACTCTTAAATTGCAATAATTACACAGCAAGCAATGTGTAATATTAAAATTACAGTATAGATTGCTGCATTTAAGCATTTATCGTATACTTTCGGTTGATGATTAATCAGAACTGCCTGTAGTAACCACTTACCAGACCCTATAACGACACTTTTCTTACAAACCAAGTCAACTATTTAAATGAGTTTCTTACCTAGAGGTTCTTAATGCACTAAATATATGTAATTTAATATAATTATGTTTAAATGCAACAATTACACTGCATTCACTGTTCACTATCCCAATACCAGCACGACGAAGCGCCAGTTTATCTATGTGAAATCGTGCACCCATATCAACCGGCACGAGCGCTGCGCTCTGCCAGCAGTAACAGTTTGGAAGTGAAGCGCTCTCGTATAAAGGCTGGGGACGGCTCATTCGCAGTGGCTGCGGCGTCATTGTGGAACACTTTACCTAACTTTATTAAAACCTGTGACACTCTTGCCAGCTTTAAATGTCGACTAAAGAGGCATTTCTTTCATATCGCATATTAGCGTATATTCCATATAAACATTGTCTTCTATTCAGAGTAATTTAATTACGACTATTCCAGTAATCTTATTCATGATAGTTAACATTTTACATTTTATCACTTTTATTATAAACAATATTTAACAAATTAATAAATGTTGTATTATTATTAATCATACATATACAGTTATTTATTTATTACTATTATTCCTATATAATTATTATTCAAAATTAATATTTTAATAGTTATTTTACTAGCAGCTAATGTATTTATTTAGTTATTTCTTTATTTAACAATGCTACCCTATTTTATTGCTGTATTTATTTAAAATCATTCTTATGACTACTAGTATTTTAAATACATTTATTTGTTGATTTTGCAATTCTCCACTATTTTATGTATTTTAAAATGTTGTGAAGCGCCACGAACAATTTTGGATCTAGTGCTATACCAAATAAAAATATCTTAGTATTAGTATTATTTCTAAGCTGCTGCACTGAACCTTAAGTTATTTTATTGTTGGTGATTTATCAAAACTTACTTCATCAACCGCATTATTCCGTGGGGGTGCCCACAAAAGGCGACTATAATGTGTAACTGTGTCAGTACAATTAACAACGTCCGCTAAGCCGATACCTCGAGTCCATCACTATCTAAAGATCATCAATACAAGGATAACAATAACATCGCTGAAACTTGTGTTAATGAACACAAGATATGTGTGCAACAAAGTGCCTGTTGTAAGTGAGACATTATTAGACGCTGACGCTGATGTCTTATTCCTCCCGAGACGTGGCTGTGAGATGAACATCAGGACATCATAAATGGCCTGACATTGCCGGGGTTAGCATTCAAGAAACTCAAACGATCGGTCAAACGGGGAGGTGGTCTGGGTGTCCTGCGTGGAAGTTCAATGAAAGTGGTTTTGCGCACACCAGCCCCGACACCGACCCACTTCGAACTTCTTCAACTTTCATGTGGCAAGCCGTCGTACTACTTCGCATTGATATACAGGCCACCATCTTCCAGTGTTTCCAGTTTTCTCGATTAATTCGAATACCTAGTGACATCGCTGGCGATCCTACCAGGACGACTACTGTTGTTATGTGATTTCAACCTTCATCTCGACGACCCATTGTCGCCGGGGGTAAATCGAATGACGAACATTCTCACATCGACAGGACTCGTCCAGCACGTGACTGGTCCCACGCACCGGTCTAGCCAAACGTTGGGCGCAGTTATCTCTCGAAAAGAAGACGTCATCCTAGCATCTCCCACTGTAGTCCTACCTAACACGTTTTCGGACCACCACACAATAACATTTTCTATCGAAGGACACCTCGCCCATCTACTAACAAGTGGCGAGGCGAGAATACCGTCATGTGGACCTGAATATCTTCCAAACGTGGTGACAATGACGGCGAAAGTGTCGACAATCTGCTTTTACAATACCAAAACTTCGTGTCCAATATACTCGACACTCATGCCCCAGTTGAACCCGAAAATCGATGACGTAACGTTGAACTTAAGACGTAAACGGCGAGCACTTGAAAGAAAATGGCGTCAAGCCGGATACGAAATCGATAGGCAGATCTACCTATCGCAAACAGACAAAGTTAAACACCGTGTCAGAAATGCGAAAATTGCTTACTACGGTGCAGCGCTGGAAAACGCTGATGCGAAAACCACGTTTCAAGTGCTACATTCACTGACCAAATCCAGTGATCGGAATTTGCCTGATCACGAGAACAACGAATCTATTTGCCACGCCTTTGCTGTGTTTTTTCCAAGAACGAGTGCACAAAATCATCGCCGTCACGCGAGCGAGAGTAGCAACAGAGTCTGTCGAGATGGCGCTGGTGCCTGCTGCTCCACCGGTACATCACGATCGAAACGATCTCTGTCCAACTGACAAAGAAGAACTGCAGACGATTATCCAGTCCAGACCAACCAAGTGCTGTTCACTTGATGTGCTACCAACATGGCTACTTAAAAATACCTTACCAGTAACGCTACCCACTCTCGTCAGCACAGTAAATGCGTAAGGTTCCCCCAGCACCGTTGCCGCCCATACACGGGATACAACCGCCATCACCGGTGGACCTTGAGTCAAATACTGCCGATAACTGGAAGCTGTTCAAACAAAAATGGAACATCGCGCCACGATCACCCAACTCAGGAAACGGCCGGCCGATTATGAGGTTGCATTGCTACTTCACACGGTCGGTGGTGGTTCTTTGAGAATATACAATGGGTTTACGTTCGACACGGACAATGACGCCCGATCGGTGGATGAGACCCTAGCAAAATTCAACTTTTTCGCAGTCGGAGAAGCCAATGAATGCTATGAGATGTGTATATTCAACAACCGAAACCAACAATAAGGCGATACATTCGAGCAGTTCTTAACCGCAATAGGAGTATTCATTAAGTCCTGCTATTTCTGCGATAACTGCAGAAACTCCATTTAAAAAAATACAAGCGTCCTGGGTGCGCAATATCGTGATATCCATGAAGCATTCCTGAAGGAGAGCAACATATCTTTGTAGTCAACAATCGACACATGCAGAGCAGCAGAAAATGCAAGTTTGCAGATTAAGGTCATTCGCCCTAAAACGTTGAACAGGGTCAGCAAATCAAAATATGCCCGCAAACCAAAACCAGGAAGTTCGAGAAACTATGCACGGGATTACATGAAAGAACACACTGACTGTGCGATTCGTCAGCAACAAACAGCCAGTGGGAAAATCTTTGATTACTACATTTATGGAGTTTGTCCTGCAGAAGGAGATACTTGCAATTTCTGCCAAAAAACGGAATCACTTAAAAAAATATGTAGAAGAAAATATGAATATGTATGGGTGGTTGACAGCCGGTCGATAAAGGGATAAAACATAAGAAAATCACATATGACCGTGATCGCTAAGAATAACATCCAAGTAAGAATGGTGGTTGACAACATTTCGAAAACACAGAGGAATAAGACCTTTACCCTATGGCGGCGGCAAACCACTGAACATCCTTGGTGTGTGCGTGCGTGCGTGCGTGCGTGCGTGCGTGCGTGCGTGCGTGCGACCATCGAAAATCAAAATGAACATTGTAAACATTGTAAACTCCAAGTGGGAAGAAGAATACATAGGTCTCACAAAGGGTATTGTGAAAATGAAAAATACAGTTCTTTAACTGAATGCCTAGCGGTGGTGGCGGTGGTTGTGGTGATGGTGGTGGTGGTGGTGGTGGTGGCTGGCTGTAAATGCGAATTTTTCGGATCATAGTCTATACGCGCGAGATGGTGTACAGCACGCCGCACACAACACTATTTACTATCACATCCACGATACGCTGTTGCATCTTTGCGACGTGTGCGACTCTTAAATAGACGTCCCAACGGTATGGTATTGATGATTCGCGGTGGCGGTTTCGGCTCGTTCGTTCGGCGGATCGACGTGACTGCTTCGCTAGATGCATGTACTGCCACCGATCCGGGTGGCCGACCAGTTCGTTCGGTACGTTGAGTCACTTGAGGTGTCGCGCGAATGGTTGCCACCCCGTCGGCGGAGGCTTCTTTCTTTTTCACAGTACATCGTTCACGAGGTCCACCATGTTGCTTCCGGTCACAGCCATGCCGTCGCGCACGAATTCGCCTCGACCGTTCATTTCCGCCTTGGCTTTCTTTCTCAGGGTTTTCGGAACGCTGTCGGCAATATCGGCTTGTACGTGATCTACAGCTGCCGACCCCGCCGCTTCCGTTTCCGCTGCTTCTCCAGAGGCACGTTTCTTTTTGCGTCGCCCCGTCGTGCATCACGGTCACTCGTGTCGGTTGTTGCGCGCGTATATCGTTCTTGTCGTAGAAGCGACTCAAGAGCTGATTGTACAGCGTTACCTTCTCCCGGTCTTATAAATCCATTCTACTGAAGATCGCTTCCATTTTGTCGTTGCGACTTCGAATGATGTTTCCGACCGTATATTTAGGCGGTAACGGTCGGAGTGCCTCCAGCAGCTGCGGATCCACCAAGGCCATTTTCATGGTGTGTTCCATCTACTGTTTCAACTTGTGGAGCAACGGGAGTAGGACCGAAGAGGCTAACGGAGCTAGTAATGCCGTTCCTTTCTTCGCCAATGTTCTGAATTGCTGTTTGTACCGTCGTAGCTATGCCTTCTGCCTCGGCGTCAATCGAACGTTCCCTTTTAGAATAGTATACGCGCTCTCGGCGATGCTACAGATCAGATCGCTGTCGGCGTTGGCGATGATGATTTTCTACAATTTCGCGTTCTTCTTTCTCGCGAGCATCTGCATACACAAAACGAGTCTTTTCACGCACTCCGACATATCGTAATTGCCGACTCAAGTGCCTTGACTGTTCTTTTATATTTTCGTCAGGTAGATGTACTGAACAGCGTCGTCCGGAAAGATGGTCGTGCGCAGTCGCAGATCTTCATGTGTTTCCTGTTTCAGATCGATCAACAGATAGCCGTACGGAACCGACGTCGCGTCTTTGAACGATTCTTGCACGAATTTCACGCGACCTGGATACATCTGTCTGGCCATTACGCGGGTTCTTGAACAACACCATATATGGCGATTTCATACTGATGGTGCGACTCTCCTTGTTTTAGGGGAAAACGAAGTAGAGGACGGATGTGTCGAGGTGATGACACTTTTTAGTGAACAAGGTCGCGACCCTACCGTTTGTTTTGCCATGAAGTCTTCCATGACCACCAAGTTCTTCGCATTTGGGTCGACCAACGATGATTTTGGTTAGCCTTCTTCGAAGTTAAAGTTTGGCACTGTTTCTATAAGCGTTGCGTACATGCGTTGTCATTCCCCGTAACATCACAACACTTTTTCGGGTGGAGATTCTATCATCGAGGACGCATATGATGCTACGAAAGTGGTCTTACCTCACCCTGTCGGACCTCATTGTTTGACCTTTGGCTAAATTAATTTGACATTTGACCTGATTAATTTGAACTTTGACTTAATTGATTTTATATTTGATTTTCCTTTTGATGTTCATAAGACGCTTGACCAATACTCTTAAGACGATGGCGAAGGCGGTGCCAAGACGATATTCATTTGAGCTCGAAACTTGTCAGTGTGCTACTGAGATGATGTTATGAATGACACTGATATTAACTCAATATATGCACTGCACATAATATACATCTAAATACTCTTAATTTACAACATTTATCTTTATTAATTAAATTGCGCAGTGTCTTTGTGGTAGTGCAATGGCCATTCGGTCGAGGGGACGGAATTTCGAAACCTGCCATTGCCATTTCGAGATTTGGGCAATTTCGTTCACCCAACACTTTCTTTGTATTTCTGAAAATACAGTCGCTGGTCCGTTCTACCTGGTTTCTATATCATATCCCATAGAAAAAAATGGAAACAAATATATCGCGGACTCAATTACTCTAGAGTAGGACCTTTTGGAACTGAAATAAATAAATGCATAAGTTGTTTTAACACTGAAACTGATTACACTATTATGTGTGTGACTTTTAGCTGCAAACTTTAATTTTAATTTTAAAAGAGTTAGGCAATCCAGCTTATGTTACTAAATATTGTATTATTAAGGTGTATTGTCGTGGATCATGCATGTTGTTCAATAGTAAACTACACATGGTAATAAAACGCTTTGCATCAATGTACAAGTATTGTCAACACACAATGCTGGTTTGTCAGGAGAACCTTCGGCGAGTGTCTAATGTCGGTTGTGCAAGCCCAGCAGCCTGTTTACGTATTGTGCTTCATAAGTGCTGCATTCAGTACAAAACAGGTGAATGCTTCTAAAGAAACACGAACAGTAGTCACTGAAAGAAACTTTAATATGACGAGAAATATATGTTAACACAGGACAAATGTATAATTTCGAAATATCATCGCAACTGTTTTTCCTGTGTAATCATATTGGCTAGAATAATACAAATTAGTAGCGGTATATTTGAGTCAGTTATATGATATTAGTAGAAGCTGTACGTTGTTTGGTCGTACGAAGTACACGGCGCATTCATGTACTCCACGGTCGCTCTAAGGCAGGTGTCATGCTGTCTGCGGCAGACGTGAGAAGGAATCTCTCTGCTGGAGCTCACTCAACACTTCACTGCCTGAAATAAAAAATGTGACGTTGTATACAAAAACAATACCGTGTGACGAGAGTTAATTTGAAAATTTTATAAATAGTATTTGCCAAATTATATTTCTGCACTTTGCCCAATTTGGCAACTTTCAATATCGGCATATGACAATTAAACGTCAATTGTGAATCGACTAGACCTGGTATTGAGGAACGGAAGTAGGGACAGAGGAAGAGCGGGATGGAGGAGACAGGGTGGGAAGAGAGGGGGGGGGTTGAGAGAGGAAGGATGGGAGAGGTGGAGGAGGAAGGAAGGAAAGGTGGTAGACAATGTTAATACAGTATATGTATTTGCGCATTGAACTGAAGGAAATTGTGCTATATAAATATCAAGTTATTATCACAGAATAAATAATAAAATTCATATATGACGGACACAGGCGGACTATGGCGCCCCTAGTAATCTACTAACTATAGATGGTTCCAAACATGATATGATCGGAACATGCCATGACCCGAAATATCTTTACATATTAAAACAAAACAATGTAATCCTTATGAAAAACTGTAATGACTCATTAATCAGTACGTCCAAATGTGATGCTTACTTTAATCGACATACGCCCTTGATAACACCTGCAGGTATCGCTGTCGCACGTATAAGTTTTATAACAGCAGAAAGTGCCGCACAGAGACGAAGTGCACCTGAAGGAGAACACAATACACCAATAAACAACAATAATACAATTGTTCAGACCACAATTATATATGCGTGGACAAAAGGAGGAGAACGTGTTTGTGGTATAGAAATATGCGGATGCGATATTAAATGCAGGCAGTTAATATGATATTCCCATATTTTACCCGA
>BSQZ01000136.1:10000-130000 GCA_033239005.1 Lamellibrachia satsuma
TCGTACAACAGTTCCCCAAACACGCGGAATTTCGAGAAAACAATTATGCCGGATGCAAACGAAACTGCGCGAAAAAAAAACGCAGCCTGAAACTATGCCATCGTATAAATGCTGCTATGTAGTTCAAGTAAATTCGAAAGTTTACTTGGAAGGCGACCTGAGGCTGTCGAACCTATACAATTTTAATCAGTTACAAAAGTTCCAATCTATGTTATATTAATACATCATGTCTTAAAGTAGTACTATGTATGAACAAACTGAATATTGTAAAGGTGTTTAGAAACAAGACAATGGAAGAAAACAACAATATATTATTATAGCATTGAAATTAATTAAAACGTCAATTTGTCACGTACCTGGATATTGCTCGTCTGTATGTTTGTGCTGTTGCGCAGTGAATGTTTTACTTTGCGCGCAACGCCTTTATAAATGCGATGTCACGTGATTCAATAGCATATGAATAACCAATGGGCTTGCGTTTTATGTGTGGTCACCTCACTTAAATATGTATCACGCCCACCACATTCAGTCGAAAAACCATGACACATTTTATCAATAAGTCGCTGTACAATTGACGGATATTGCACCACGGATGTTGCACCACACGTTGGATGTACATTGAGAACAGTGCATCAATCGTAAAAAGTGTCCTTCTTGTGGGTAATGTTTAACACATGTCCCCATTTCTTTTCACTTTTTTAGTATTTTCTAATAAATGTATGCTTCTTATATAAATATTCTCTGACGCCTGTTATTAATTTCTTTATTTGATTTGGTCAACATGATAGATGACATCTACTGTAAGCTCACCAGTAGTTGTCCGCGTTCTAATTTACTTTTCTCCACGTTTTCCCAGTTCACTCTGCTGTATAAATTAGTACCTGCCAATATAAAATGGTGCGTACGATACCCCAGGGGATGGAGTGTAAGATTTGCCAGGGGATGGAGTGTAAGGTCTGCCAGGGGTGGAGAGTAAGGAATTGCAGGGGGTGGAAAAATAAAGCGCATTGAACGTTACTAAATACTGAATACTGCGATATATAAGAACTGATGTTTGTTTTGTATTAAACTAATGTCATAGCAATTTCGTATTAAAATATTATTTTATTTTGACAAAGAATAGATAAAGTAACTTTAACATTAAAGCTATATGAGCAAATTGCGCAGAATACCAATAGAAAACAGTTCGTAATTGGCAGAAACGTGGAAACAACTATTTAAAATGTCGTCTTCAGTAAGAACCTTAATTGAGGTTACGCAAGTGCTCGCTGTTTTTCTGTCACTGTGAACGGTGACTTGGATGATACGCCGCGGGTGTTGATGTGACATTTGGATGTATGCTTGTGTTTACAAAGAACGGCCAATGCAGTTCGTGATATGTAATTTAGTTCATGTTCAGCATCGCTTAAATTAACATTATGTTTTTACAATATTGCCATCTCAAATAACATTTGTTTGCCGAAATGTGGTGCAAATTAACTTTGTTATTTGAATGAACCAATAACAACGCACTCGGCTTAACGAAATCACGGATTACACAATCAGCTGTATAACACAACCAAAATGGTTTTGCCGTTATTATTTCCTATTGACGTTGTGTTAAAATGCATACCTTAACACTTTTGGTTTACGTCCGGGCTTATTAGATTCAGATACACGAAACATATTAATCGTTATCTTTGCAGCACGAAATAACAGGTGTTGTATGTTAAAAAAACTATAGCTTTTTAACTATTTCAAAAGAGAAACTTGTTTTGTGGTCATATAATATACATGAAAAACAGTACGTAGGCAGTAACAGAGGAATAAATATGAATCATATTCAACACATTCATCTCCTCTCACTCGTACATTGATGATGGTGGTGGTGACAAGGAGAAATAAAATATATACAATAAATATTTTTTTTAAATATACCGATTATTAACATTATTAAGTATTATGAAATATATTTTAAATATATAAAAGGCAAGCAATGGGTAATGTTTATACATTATTACTCAGTGACTACATGAAACATAACAATTTAGTCTATATAAATAATATACCCACTAAATTATAGACTGGTTCCGTTCAAATAATGTTAGATTTGTTGATAATCTTGATGGACATTGGAATAAAACTGTTCAGTGTCTTCGCCTTCTTTGCAGTGAAAGCTCTTAGTCTCCTGCCTGATGGTAGTTTATCTTAGTACTGTGAAAGGATGTGACACAAGTCACTCATGATTTGCAAACCCTTTCTCATGGCTCGTTTCCCATACAGCTCACTTAGTCCAGTCTGTCTCACTCCCACAACCTTACTTTCCCTATTGACAATACTGTTCAACCTGCCTCTATTCTTCACACTCAAAATGCCAAACCAGCAGACAAAAGAAAATGTCAAAACAGATTCAAGAATGCTGCGATATAACATCTCCAGAGTCTTAGGACTCACATCAAAGGATTTTAGTCTGAACATGCATAACATTATCTGATGACATTTCTTTACAATGCAGTTTGTGTTAGATTCAAACGTTAGTGTATTATCCAAAACAGTGCCAATATGTTTATACTCATTCACAATCCACAATCACACCCTCTAAAACAAGCTCACCCACACATCCATTCCTTCTAAATTCTACTAACATCTCCCTGTTCTTTTCCACATTCAAGTCTAGGTAGGTGTCCTTACACGATACGATAACGCATTACATGAACTGAAATATTATTGATTTTAGTCATCGCAAGGCACACATGTTCTCGCGAGATTTATGTAACTACGTTGCGATTTTCTTCTTAATATGATAATTTGTTAGTCGAGAATACCAATTAAATAAAATGTCGCAGCTCCTCAATTTGTCATTTTCACTAGCCTCATTTCAAATTCGTTCTACGAAAAATGAAACATATTACCCACAAAAGTATGCCAGCTCGTGAAACTTTTGTATATTTTGGGGGGTAATGAACCGACAAACTATTACATTAATGAAAGTTTGGTGTAGCATTAGTTGAAGTGAAAAGGAAACTGAACGAATTAAAAAAAAACTTACGAATTTGACCCATGGTGAAATGTCGTAACTACATCATGTGATCGGCTAGAATATGGAAGTCACGTCCATTACTACATCGGGATTGACCGGCACAGAGTTTATAAATTTGGATATCCACTATTTTAACTTTACCAGATCTAACGACTAAAGTAACTTATTTTGATGACTTAAAAAAAATGCATTTTTAATCGACTGCGGATGTCACATAAACTGTTCGCACATTGCACAGTTGGACATGTATGATGTATATATGTGCCAATGCAAGCGACTTTCCCCTACACTTATCGACACTTGTTTGTCGAGACTAATACATCGGTCCATTTTCTACAATTGACTTGTTCGTCGGAATCATATGATTAGTACGTCGCAACGTTCTGAAACTGTACAACGTATTTCCCCATTCCTGTTGCTTCAGAAGCGACACATAAGTGGGCAACTCGGTCCGTTTAATTGATATTACATCCTGACTAAAACTTCATGAAAAAATATAATAACTGTAGACTGTTGCCAACACAAGGTTGGTTTTAAGAGTCAGTGTCGTTTTGAACAATCGGGACGCATGGCTGTTACTGTGATAAACGTTAAACCTTTTTTGTTCGACAAACGTGAACGAGTTTGGAAAGTAGCACCACCCATAAGTAACAGGAGAGCCTGGATCGAATCCTGGATGGATTGACATTTTGTTGCAGTTTTCACTAATATGCACTGGATTGAATTGGTGTTTATTATCCCAACATAGACTGGCAAAACTGTTGCACACCCTCATATAATACGGTATGAAAGGTATGAAACATCAGTTTCTGTTCCAACACTTCACACTCCCACAAGGGGGGCGATTAGGAAATAAATCGAACACTCTTGATTTAGTTTTAGCAAATGAAAAAGTATGGTATATGATGCATTGCACGAAAACCTATTTGGTAACAATGATCACCCTCTCCTAATTATTACATTTAGGTGTAATGCAGAAATAAAAAATCATACACGACTTAAATATTATTAAGACCAAGGGGATTATAAAATTTTGAAAGCTAATAGACCACCCAGACTGTGGTGAGATATTTGTCACTATGAACGACCAATGGTTAGATTTTAAAAATATATATTAAAAATAGAGGATGAATTCACACCTCATCGACTAGTGAGTAATATTAACAACAAGGAATCGGTAAAGACAATTAAGAAGAATGGAGGCGCTATATGGAGACAAAAGAAGGGAAATACTATACTGCATATTGTAAGGCTACAAATCAGCTCCGTAAAATAACGAGGATGATATAGAAGGAGTTTGAGATGAAACTAGCAAGGGGCTAAGTCAAACCCTTAACCAGAATGGAAGTATATGAAATCCAACCAAGAATCGGGAAGGTGTTTCAGGATTGGACATAGGCCCTAATGATTCTAAATCTGGACTCACATATTCTGACAGGGAAAAGGCAGATGTCTTATAAAAAAAAGTTCAATATTTCAAGTGTTTTTACTATTTAGCCAGATGGTGATATCCCTCATATTCCACCAGTGGAGTTAAAACACAACATGGAAGAATTGGCTATTGTTGAGGAATTAGTTAAATATAACTTCTTAATCTTAAAGTGTGTAAATCAGTAGTACCAGATTGTGTTCACCCTATGTTGTTGAAATAGTTTTCTAATCGTTTATGTAAACCACTAGCTAGGCTATTTAATAATTAAGTTGCTGTGTTTGAACTACCAAAGAAATGGAAGCAGGGAAGGATATCTGCTATATTTAAGAAAGATAATCGTAAAAAGGCAAAAACATATAGACCATTCATTCTTACAATTATATTATGCACTATGCGAAATAACACTATGTCAAAGAACATATTGTTAGCTGTATAATGAAAGAATTGCTTTTCAGTACGCAACAGTTTGGGTTTATTAAAGGTCGCTCTACTGGACTACAATTGTTAAATGTATGTAGGCTTCATGAAAGCAGTCGATACCGTCAATATTAAAAGATTGATAGGCAAACTTAAATCATTTGAAGTAGACTACTACACACAAAGATGGATCCAGGCGTTCTTGTCTGATCGTGTACAACAGGTCAGTGTAAATGGTACAAACTCTGAGTGGGCAACTGTTAAAAGTGGAATTCCACAAGGTAGTGCTTTAGTAGTAGTGTGTTGTACCGATCATATTTGTTTTATATCTACATGATCTTCCGAAGAAAATAGTTTCGGATGGAATTTATTTACATATTATATCAAGGTGTTTAAAACGATTAATAGTCCAGATGACATACACTACAGGACGATGTAGATTGCCTAACATGTTGGTCAAGTCAATGGTTACTTAGATTTCACCCACACAACTGCAAGTTGATGCACTTAGGGAATACAGTGCATCAGGAATATGTCTATAATCTGAACGTAGTTATTAATGCCCATAAAATAGGGAAAATAGAAGACGAAAAATACATTGGGGTTATCGTTGATTCAAAGATTGAATTTGGTAAACACATCAACCAAAAAAATAAACAAAGCAAACCGTAACATGACAGTTATTAGTAGTTAGTGAACAACACTCAATAAAACTATTTGTTTACCTTTATATATAGCTTTAATTAGGAGTCATTTACATTATGCAACAGCTATATTAGTCAGGTATCCAAACAGCAAAAAAAAACATATTTTTAGGGATAAAGTGGACCTCAATTTTATAAATTGGTGCATCCAGATGAATAATCACACGGTCTGCTTTGCAATATATCTTCCAAAAACTCCGAAAATGTTATTTAAAGAAGGGTACCCTATATTGATAATTTCCGCGACTTGCGTCAGGGAACGTATTGACTATTGCACATGTTACTCCTTGGAAATATCTGTATATAATATATGCAGATAAATGGACAACCAAATGAATGCACAATATCCATTGCATCTCTTGTCATGTGGTTTGTCACTATATTTTGAGTATTTGTGACATACCTGCTCTATAATAAGAATAACTATATTGTTATACAGAAACTCCAAAAATTAGTCACACAAATCATAACGTAATTTTATGTCAGCTGTTAAAAATATGTTGGTAGCAGTATTATAATTATTATCTATTTTGGGGTGAAGCATATGGTTATTAGCTACAAGATATATTAAAAACAAATGTAGTTATAGTGTTGGAAATATGACAACCCAAAACAGCCGAATAAGTACATTTGGTCATTTGCGTGATTAAACATACATGTGAAAACATTATATCTCTAAAATACAATGTCATCCTACATGATGGACCCAAATAAAATATTATAATATGGATAACTCGAATTAAGTCAGGCATTTTTTATTTCCAGATAGCCGACAAAGAAATTCCCATCTTTGTTAAATTATTACTAATAGTTATAATAGTATAATATTATGTAGAAACGAACTTTATAAAACATTTTGAATTACCATTTAATTAGAATGTATGTATTTTGGTACAATTACATATGCTTAAATAAAATGTCCAAGAATAGTATTAATTGAAATGTATTGACATCCTTCTCTATTTGCAATTGGTCAGTGCTACACAAACCTATTCATCATCGTAAATGTCAGCATCAAAGACACGAGCAAATTTGTTAGTTTAGCTGAACACTTGCAGGTAACCACACAGTTCACGCCAGCAGCAACACATGAGCATGTCTCTGAGCATTTGATCTGGATACATCCCGATTGCTGTTAAAGTTGCCGTATAGCTTCAGGTAGAAGAGTCGAGCAAATTGATTGTTTTTCATCAGACAATGATACATCATTGTCTCCATACGTGGTCGCTACAGTTATATCTTGTGCAGCATACATAACTAACTTTTCATTATGGCCCGGTCGGACACAGCACGCACCGTTTAATATTCAAATCACAATATAAATTGCTGCATTTAAGCAGTTAGCATACTTTCGGTTGATGATTAATCAGAAGTGCCTGGAGTAACCAGTTCCCATACACTATAACGAAACTTTTTACTGCATTTAAGCATTTAAATTAATTTATTTTGGTGATTTATCAAAACTTACTGTATCAAACGCATTATACAGAAGTCAGAGACAGATAACAACATACGTCTTCACGCCACTGTAATCATGTGTACATGATTAAGTTATAATGACGTATATTGTTTGGACATTTCCATCGCAGTTTTCGTTTATCAGATAAATCCCTCCATCCTTCCAAGACTGTTCACTCCGATGGAGGAATACCCGTTGTGTAGGGATTCCTTTGAATGGATACATACGTGACTACAAAATATAGTAACTACTGTGTAACTTAACAATGTTAACAAGTAGCCACGCTTCCGAGCCACCTGTGTTGGACACAATAATAAACAGCTGTGATTCATATGCAGTTTTGTTATGTCTTTACAAACAAATTACTTTATGTGTTTCGTTTATGTCCATACACGTTCCCAGTTCCCTTTTGAAAAAGCCGGTGGTGTGCTTTTTGCAACATGACGTTATATTTTCTTTCACATTATTCTGCGTACATTTTATTGTAAATTCGTTTAACATAATCAGCCAAATAGATTGTAGAACCTCTGAATATTGCAACATTTCAGCAAATATATATTTCGAGGGTTTTTCATTTGTTTATATTGACGGGGAGTGGAAAGGTATTGCAGAGGTGGCGAAACTGAAAATAAACATAAATTGATCAGAATCGCTTACTGTATGAAAGTATGTGAACTATGAGATGGATGGGTAAGTAACTTGAGTGACCGAGACGAATGAGAAAGTAACTTGAGGGATTGAGACGGGTGCACGTTTAACAGGGGTGAAATAAGCAGGAGGGACATAGAATCGGGAGAGGTTGAAATGTTCATATGCATTTCTGTGTCATAGTCATAAGTTAACGGATCTGATGCTGCAAGTAATGATGTATTTGTGTGTCAAAGCAGGCGACTGTCACCTCTACCTGTAATTTCGATGTATGCGCAATACTGAAGAGTTTTGCCGCTTCTGGAAAAAGGTTGTGGCCCTTGTCGTAACTAAAGAGGTAGATGAGCATGCGCTTCAACAACTGAGAACAGTTCCGCATATACTGGACGTGGGTTCAAGTTCATCAGAAGGTCCCAACACTTCTGAGTACATGAAAACAACCGTCCAGGTTCTATGGTCGTCACTTGCAAGTGTTTGCGTTCAAATGAGATGTCTTATTGAGTAATCATCACAGGTGAACGTACTGCTGAATGAGTCACTAAAGGTTTTGATAAGTATCACATTGTTTTTTTTAATTCACCTTTAGTTAGTAGATTGCTAGGGGGCGCCATCGTTCGCCTCTGTCCGCCATGTAAGAAACCTATTATGTATCCTGTAATAACAACGGAATTTCCTTCAGTTCAATGCGCAAATACATAGACTGTATTCACATTGCCTCCCACCCTTCCTTCCGCCTCCTCCTCATTCTCTCCCTTTCTTCCTCTCTCACTTCCTCACTCTCTCCTGGAAGTGTTGGAAGGGTGGAGGGTTCATCTGATCAACGGGAACTGTGGTGTAAATATCCATCTCCATTATAACGTAAACGTTTACACATCAATTCAGTGACCTGAAAAAGTACATTATTTTACCCATATCTGAATGTTCTGCATAATACAATAGATGCAGTAAGTGTTGATGGATCACCAACATTAAAACAACTTAAGTGTTTAAACGCTGCAATTTAGAAAACAATTGGTATTGGACTACTGAAAGGTGATTGCAGTGTAGTTATTGCATTTAGGCAAAATTATTTTAAATTATATATATATATATATATATATATATATTTAGTGCATTCAATACCTCCAGGTAATAATCTCTTTAAAAAATGTATTTGGTTTGCAAGAAAATTGTCGTTATAGTGTCTGGGAACTTGTTACTCCAGACAGTTCTGATCAATCATCGACCGAAAGTATGCTAAATACTTAAATGTAGCAATTTATACTGTTATTTAATATCAAACATAGCTTGCTGCGGAATTATTGCAATTTAAGAGTAATTACGTTTAAATGTAAACTGAATGCTGTCAATATATCCAGCTACCATGAATCAAATTAAATAGTAATTTAATTAAAATATAACAAAACTTGGGACCTAATATAGTGCATTCACGATGCCGCATTAGAGAGTTTGCGTAGATTTATTGTTCATAATATATTTAAAAATATTATATTATGGAATCCAGGAACTAATTTTCAGGGGAATGATCCACGAAAGGAATAATTATTTCAATTGATCTTTAAAAATACCCTCTAGGTGTCAAAGACAACATTGTATTACGTTGACGAACAAGTGAAGGCGAATGGGGATTACTTATTTACGGTGCTATATATTACATGTAATTTGGCAGGCGGACAAAAACAACATCAATGGTTACAGTTGTTGTATCTTATGGTGTCGCACGATCACGTTGGTCGTCATATTGCAACTATTTCGGGTAAATTATGGGAATACCATATTAACTGCTTGCATTTAATATCGCATCCTTATCATTTTGCACACGAATACATAATTGCGGTATGAACAGTTTTATCGCTGTCATTAATCATGTTTGGTTAGCAGTAGTGTTAATTGTAGCAGCTGATAGACAACCAACTATTGATGTATTGTGTTAACTTTCAGGTGTGTATCGCGTAAGTGCGGCACTTTCTGCTGTTATCAAGGGAATCACTGTGGAAACTGCATATTTTTTTATTCCTGGGGTGTGCTTATCGAGTAAGCATCACATTTGAACGTACAATTGAATGTGTCTTTAAATATTTTGATAAGTGTACATTAACTTTTGATATAAGATATTTTGGTTCACTGAACATGTCGATCATATCTTGTATGGAACTACACATGGCTAGTATATTGCGCCATAGTCTCCCTTTGTCCGTCATGTGTGAAACCTATGATTTATGCTATAAAATAACTTAATTTTTACCTAGCGCAATATCCTTACAATTTCAAAGCGTATATACATATACTGTATTCACGTTGTCTCCCTCCCTTCCTCCCTCTCCCTTCCGTCCTCCTCCCCCTCATCTCCCTTCCTCCCTCTCTCATTCACACCCTCCTTCTCTTTCTCTCCTCTTATCTCCCTCTCTCTCTCTCTCTCTCTCCCCCTTCCTCCTTTCCAGCTCTATTCGATTCACAATTGATGTTTATTTCTCATATACCAACATTGAAACTTGACAACGGCAGACATTTGGCAAAAGACTATTTCTCAATTTGTAAAATTTTCTCTCTTCACTAATTTTGTTATACAAAATCCCACGATTTATTTCATCCACTGAAGTGTTAAGTGATCTCCAGCAGAGAGATTCCGTCTCAAGTCCGCCGTAAACAGCATTACATCTGTCTTAATGCCGCCGTGGAGTCCAAACAACGTACAACTTCTACTAATTTATTATAATTGACAAGGGATACCGCTACTAACTTGCATTATTCTAATCAATATGACTACGTACTGAAAACAGTTGTAAAGATATTTCGAAATTATACATTTATCCTTTGCTAACATAAGTTTATCTTCGTGTTAAAGTTTATTTTACCCACTATGTTTCGTGTTACTTTTGAATAATTCACTTGTTTGTACTGAATGCAGCAGTTAGTATGCAGAACACGTAGTCAAGGTACTGGGCTTGACCAACGGACACTAAACACTCACCGAAGGTTCTCCTGATAAACCAGCATTTTTTTGTTTTATATTACTTGTACATTGATGTAAAGCGTTTAGATACCATGTGTAGTTTATTACTGAACAACATGCATGATCAACGGCAATATATCACTGACTATTGTTCGTGTTTCTTTAGAAGCATTCTCTTGTTGTACTGAATGCAGCGCCTTGTAAAGATAATACGTACACAGGGTACTGGGCTTGTACAGCGGATATTAGACAGTCACCGAAGGTTCTGAGAAATCAGCTTTATTGTTTCTGGAAATTACTTGTAGAATGAAACAACATATTTTATTATCGTGCATAGTTTATAACGGAGCAACTTACCAACAAAATACCTGTCCCATGGATATACATCGTAATAATGCAATATTGAATAATACAAGCTGGATAGCCTTGCCCGGTGCGACCTGGTTGTAATTTGCATTACATCCATACATAGCAGCGTATTTCATGCAGTTTGTGTAGCTAATTACAAACATAAAATAATTTAACTTTTTAAATTTTGCAATAAAAACGGACATAAAATAGTGTAATATTTTTTTTTACAAATCCAAAAGTTCATCGACCCAGTAACAGGACTGACGTTTTTATCAGTTCCAAAAGTTCTTCTGACCCAGTAACACAACTGAAGGTTTGTTTCAATGTTAATAGATCCAAGGACGCAGTAACTTGACTGACGGTTTGATTCAACTCCAGTAGGTCCTCGGATCCAGTAACAATACTTTGTGTCAATTCCAACAAATCATCGGACCCATTACACGACTGAAGGTTTGTTCTCACAGTTCCCATGGCCTAGTTTCAGGAATGATTTCTTTCAGGTTGTCCTACTCTCGAGTTTCCACCATATATTTGTTTCCATTTCCTTGCATGATATAAAGGGCCAACAGCTTCAATTGTCTCTTTAGAAAGTCGAAGGCGATGTGTGGTGAACGAAATTGCCGATGTCCGAAAACCTCAAAGCACACAACCAAACACACACACACACACACACACACACACACACACACACACACACACACACACACACACACACACACACACACACACACACACACACACACACACACACACACACACACACACACACACACACACACACACACACACACACACACACACACACACACACACACACACACACACACACACACACACACACACACACACACACACACACACACACACACACACACACACACACACACACACACACACACACACACACACACACACACACATATACACACTCACACACACACACACACACACACACGCACACGCACACGCACACGCACACGCACACGCACACGCACACGCACACACATACACACACACATAATATAATTTAATAAAAGGTTTATATATTATTATCATGTAAATTTAAATACCTCCAGCTAAGCAACTATCAATCTCCTTTAAATTATACATTTATTTAATAAAACAAACATGATCAACTCTTAAAAATAAATGAATGGCTCAAAATAAATAAATTATCTTTAAACATTGCAACATCTAAATATATGACATTCCAAAGGACAAATAAAAATGTACAGACGCTTACTCTGAAGATAGATAATATAAATAGTGAACAAGTTAAGGGATTTAATTTCTTAAGTTTAATTATTGATACAAATCTGAACTGGAAAAAACATACTGAAACAAGTTCAAACGCATGTTCTAAAAAGAAATAAATTAAAATATGTGTTATCACAACAAATTAAAACGTTATTATATAATTCATTAATTGTACCACATATTAATTATTGCACCATGACTTGGGGTTTTCAAACAAATATAATAATAAAACTTCAAAAGAAATATTTGATAATTATTACCTTAAGTAATTATAATTCTCACATAGAGCCACTCCATAAACAAACTCAGCATGTTAAAAGTAGATGAAATTCTTAAATTACAAAAAAAAATTATTATAAATATTTACATAACAATTTACCAGTTTACTTACAAAACTGGAGGATAATCTTCAACTATGACATACATAATTATGATACACGAATCAAGAATGAAATATATACTTATAAAACTAAATACGAATTTGCAAAGAAATGTCTTCGGCATAATTTACCAGTTTTACTAATATTCCTACTATAGTTAAAGAAAAGCTTAATACACACCGTTTACAAGGATTTGCTCAGCATGCAAAGCTTTAATTTTTTTAAAATTATCAAGATTCATGGAAAGGCCAAAATTGCTATATATGTATGCAACATAAAAAAATACAACCACCTGTCACTCTTATACTAAAACCCTTATATTAAAGGCACCTAAACTGCAAAAACACATAATCAAGGGTGAATATTAATACAATAACATGTACATGCACACGAAAAAGCACATGCACGCGCACACTCATACACACACACACATACACACACACACACACACACACACACACACACACACACACACACACACACACACACACACACACACACACAACACAGAGATGATATTATTATTATGTTTTTATATATTATTATTTTTTCTTCTTCTCTTCTCGGAAGAATTATAAATATTTTACCAACTGATTTAGTTTAATTTTATTTTGCAAGATGGCTCCTCGATAGCGACTATCAAATTATTAGAGGAGTCTCCTGACCCTATTTGTTTGATTACCTTAATTTATACCATGTTTACTTGCAACAATATACACATCTATTATTTAAATTTCTAATTTAACATGGATATAAATGCATTATGTGAAATGTATGACGGGTCAAATCAAAACAATTTTCTTCTTCTGTTTATTCTTCTTCTTATTCTTCTTCTGTGCTGGATTCATGATTTTGCATTTGCGAAGTTGTAGACATTTATTTACTAATAATTACTTTATAAGAATGTTGCAGTTATAGTGTACTTTAACTAAAGTGCAGTGATTTGCTAAGCAACAACAATGCATTACGTAACTAAATAAAACAGGTGGCTGGGAAGGGGGCAACTTATTCACGGTACTATATTACACAATATTATTGGATGATAGGAACCCTTAATCGAGGCGGCGCACGTACCCGCTGTGTTACTGTCATTGTGGACGGTGACACGGATGACATCGCGCCTCGTTTGACGATACATTTTTTTATGGATATTGCACGTGCCGCGAATAAATGTATCGATACCAATTCGTTTGGTGGTACGTAAATTATGTGATATACACAATCGCTTGAAGGCACATTATATGTCACAATATTACCATCCAAAGCAAACACTTATTTTTTACGGAAATTTAGTGCAACTTTACCTTGTGAATTGAGTGAACCAAATTAAAATGGACTAGGCTTAACGGAATCGCGGATAACATAATCAGCCTCTCCTTGGAATCAGAATGGCAGGAAAGGAATCATGACCTGTGTTTTTTTGTGTTGCATTGCGCACGTAACACAATTATGTCCGCCACTTAATACGGTCATATATAACAGCGCGAAATAACAGGAATGTTCTGACAAAACTATGATCAATGAATTTGGTGCGAAAATAACGTTGTAGTATACATGTAAACATTGCAAAAGCTGAACAAGTTTTGATTTTGGTCGTGGCAACGCGGAAAATCTCTTGCGAAGTTTATTTTCTAAATTACCCGAAGTTCAGCGGATTCTACTATATCGTTTAAGTATTTAACTATATTTACGATTGCGTGATAATGTAATATAACGCGTTGGAATTAGTGTATCTGTATTGTGCTACTTTTACATGTCCGCATGAAGCATGCATACATTGAAGAGTCTAACATCAAGTAGTTGGCAGAATCATTATTCCAGTCAACCACACTTTAAAAAAAAAATTGCAGAAGGATTGACGACGTGAAAGAACATGTCCAGACACCTGACATTATTCACATAGCTGCGACGTCGTCATCAATGCTGCAAAAATTAGGGGAAGGCAGTGTTAGTTGTTTCCCGGGAAACTACAGCAGCGACAGGTACATGGAATCATCCAGTGATTGAACATGCTATTAGAACACGATTGACCTAATATGGTTTAAGAATACAATCAACATCACTGCGCGCATTATTGAAAGTTAATTAAATAAGCTTAATTGTCGGAACGGGGCTGGTTGAGTCCCTCCCCCTCCCCCAATACCCAAAGGAGGATTAGTTGAGCAGCGGTTTAAGAACGAAGATGAAAATACATAAAGGAATAAAATAAATAGAATAAAAGCAAACTGGACATGGTATAGATACAAGGCAACATATTAGCAATTAGTTACACTGGTTGCGATTGGCCTATGATTCTATGTTAATTAAATGTATAAACGTATTAAATAAGCGTGTAGAATTGTCAGAGACGTGTTGTACCTATTGGGTAGATTTGTTGGCTGAGTTGTTATGAATTTTTTTGTACAAGGCCTAAGTACATTATACAAATAAAGCAGTTTGAATCAACTTACTTGAATCAGCTATATGTGATCATTAGTTGATCATTATATGATCATTAGTTGATATATATATATATATATATATATATATATATATATATATATATATATATATATATATATATATATATATATATATATATATATATATATATATATATATATATATATATATATATATATATATATATATATATATATATATATATATATATATATATATATATATATATATATATATATATATATATATATATATATATAATCTTGATATAACATGATTTACTAATATTCATAATTTGTGTGAATAAAAACCATTTTCACTTATGAATATGAGTGTGCCCTAGACATGAAAAACAACGAAAAAGGCTCAACTAACAATGCCTTCCCCTATCCTATCGTATATCGTCTAGCAATATGAACATATAGCGTAATAGCGTATGTGTGGATGACCTTGCAACAAGTGGTAGTTCTTTCACTGAAATAACCCACATAATTGTTCTACACAATATTTCAGTATCATAGTGGCGGGGTTGTGAATGTTAAGTTGTCGGACAACATACATTTGCAGTATGTGAGATTGTTGTCTGATAATTTGAAATTGTCTATGCAACTGCTTTAATTAGTTGCTTCTAATTATCTGAAAACACGGGTTATGACAAAATAAACTCTCTACTATGGGACTGTCGAAACATGCGTTATTTTTATCCATACAATTTTTCCCTTACTGGGAAGCAATTATTTCTACTCACAATGAACACATATTTTAGCGTATGATGATCGAACTTTTTGATGATTGACTTGATCATAAAGTTTTCACCTTCATATTATTCATTCATGTACATATCCCCTAAAGTGTTGGAACCTTCGGGTGAAACTGACCCCACGTCCAGTATAAACTAGGCTGTCCTCAATTGTTGTATGGCATGCTCATATACCATATTAGTTAATTCCGCCACTTCTGGAAGAATAGGTAGAACTCTTCATTACTGGGCATCAAACAAATAGACAGGTAGAGGCGAGAGGCGCCTGCTTGACACACATGGACATCATTACTTGTAACATCGGATCTTTTAATGTATTTCTATGACGCAGAGATGCAGACGAACCTAACAACCTATACCGTCTCAATCCCTCAAGTTACTCTCTCATCCGTATCATCGTTCACATAATTGTATACAGTAAGCGAGCCTCATAAGTTTATGTTCATTTTCAGGTTAGCCACCCCTACAATATGTTTCTACTTCCCGCCCCTACAAACACTTGAAACACCCTCTAAATCTATATATGCTGACGTGTTGCAATAAACATAGATTCTAAAATCTATTCGGTTGATTATATTAAACAAAACATGGACGCAGAATGACGTGAAATTGAATATACGTCATGTTGCGAAAATTACACCATCGTCTTTTTCAATTAGCTTTGTCATACAATTGCCGTTATTATGCTTGGGAACCTTTATGCACAGTGAAGAAACAACTAACGTAATATGTTTGTAAAGACGTACCAAAAATGCATATTAATCACAGCTGTTTATTGTTTTGTCCAACATATGTGGCAGGGAAGGTTGGCTACTTGTTAACATTGTTAAGTTACACAGAAGTTACTGTATTTTGCAGTCACGTATGTACCCATCCAAACGTGTCCCTACATAACAGGTGTCCCTTCATCGAAAGGGACAGTACTGGAAGATGGAGTTGTTCATCTAATGAGAACTGTGGAGGAAATGTCCAAACAATATCCATCTGCATTATAACGCAATCCTGTACATATGGTTACAGTGGCCTGTTTGTTGGTATCCGTCTCTGACTTTTTTGTATAATGCCATTCATGAATCACTAATATAAAATAGTTTAAATGATTAAATTCTGCAGTTTAGACAATAAGAAGCACATTTAAATAATGTATTTAGTTTGTAAGAAAATTTATGTAGGGGTGTATGGGAACTGGTTACTGACTAATCATCAACCTAAGGTACGCCATATGCTTAAATGCTGCAGTTTATACAAATATTTGAATATGGTTTGTTTTGTAATTATTGCAATTTAAGAGTAATTATGTTTAAGTGCACATTTAATTATGTCAATATATCAAGCTACTATCAATAAAATTTAAATAGGAATCTCATTTAAATAAAAAAACAGACTTGAGCGCAGTATGCTGCAATCATGACGCCACATAGGTGAACTGATGGACATTTTTATTACAAAGTGTTAATAAACACCATTATGATATTTAGGAAAATATTCAAGGATACGACCCATGTAAAGTATTATTAATTGCATCGATTTTCAAAACAACCGTCTAGGGGTCAGTGAAAACAATGTAATACATAACAAGTGACGGCGAAGGGGAATTACTTATTCACGGTGCTATATTATACATGCAATTTGGCAGGCATATTATTATACAATTTTGATGTAACTATTATGGTTAAAGTTGTTGCAATGCATACCGCCCATGAAGACAGTGCGTGCTGTCTCGGAATGACGTAAAGGCAAACCAGTCACGATATGTTTGCATTACAAATTACTTGCTATATGAAAGATAAAAAGCGCGTTGGGAGGCGTTAAATGTATCGTCTCTGCAAAACACATTTATCTCTACCAAATTGTAACCGTGCGATTTTATTTTTAAAATCAAGCACCTCGCATGCATGTGTTACTCTGACGTCACAATTAAACCTCGCCGCCATGTTCCCCGTTTTGATGCTTATTACTTGATAATGTATTTTGAAGATAAAACTTGACAACACATTTTAAAGTCTGCTTTAAAAAAAGAAGGTAAATCCTAAATATAATGCTTTTATCCGCGTTCATCACGTGTCCGCTCATAAGAGGGACCTTTACAAGGGGGAACACTTCGTCCATGAAGACACTGTCCGGACATAGCAGGTGTTCGCTGGAAAGGTACTATTGCTACTATTATCAACTTGATATGTACTAATCATTTAACGACCATTCAAACTAATCAAACTTTTCAACATTTGAACGAAACATTTTCGCAGTTGAACAAAATAAACATGATGATCAGCTGAAAGAAAGCATAATGTGAAGGGCTCGAGGTGAGAGGGCACTATAAATCGTTATAGTTGCCGTTTATACTGCACATGGAGCGTGTATTCCGGTTGTGTTCATCTTTCCCGTTTCCGTCAGCCAATTACTGCCGTCCACGCTTCGTAAACCCAACACACAATTCATAGCGAGATGGCCAACGACAACAGCCACGCATATTAGGCACGACTGTCATCGAGCGGCGAGCCAAATGTAGGGTACCTTGGGGCAGGGCGCCCCCCCATGGAAAACTTTCAAAGTGTACACCATTAAACAACGTTAACATGACATGTTGTAGACGGATGTATGTATTACCCATTGGAAAATATATATTTTATTAATTTACAACCTGGATGAGTTGCATTTAATAGCAGTTAACCTATAATAAATACCTTGCAATCCATATATAATATAATATTGGCACATTAATATTTTATGATAATTACAGCCTACAGGCTAGCAGAACGGAAGTTATGCACCGTTCATATTATGTTAAAATGTACGAAACATAACCGAGCATGTGTAATACATTTTGTAATACGTTTTGGGACTTTCAGAGTTTCATAGTGTGCGTACGTACTAGAGGGGCGTCTAACTACGGGTGTCTAAACACTATGTATACAAAACACAGCATAATATTGCCCATTTGATTTGTTTGACCTATAGCCAAATTAATAATATTATTGGGTCATCAATTAAGTTCATTACTGATATCGTTATATAATGAGTTGCACCATGACAGTGGATATAAAAAACACATATTTAATTACATATGTCTCGTGTTGTTGCGATTTAGGAGTGGGTATCCGACAGATGTAAACTTCATTTTGATCCACATTTTGGGAAGTTCAGAGTTTCATATTTTGCGTACGTGCTATGGGCCGTCTAACCTTCAGATGCCGTTTTGCTCCAGGTTTCCCTAAGCGCCGCATCTGTGGCGTGCCATATGGACAATAATACCGGCGGGACTAGTTATTTTGGTCCTAGTGAAAACAATTTCCTTACCTAGATAATGAAATGCAGTTACGAAAACAGCGGTAGAACAAGTATTACTTATACGGTAAAATACAAACTTCACAGTTAACATTGTCTTGGAACGCAGACTAAGCTCAGTCTTGTTGTTTTATGGTATCTTACTCAAGCTGAAGACTCGTACTATATGTTCATGTTAAATTATATAAATAATGGTAAAGACATGTAGGATCTCAATCGAGATATCATAACTAGCCCTCACATAATAAGTAATAATGACGCTATTGATACATATAGCTATAGTAAAACCACTGGAAAAAAAATCCTAAGACATCTGATTTTTCCCTATCAGAGCATTAGAGTCTAGATGTAGAATCATTAGGGTCGACGCTCAGGCCTGACACACTTTCCCGTTTCTTGGTTTGGAGTTTTTATACTGATATATAGTATATCAACGGGTCGTATAAATATTATTTTATTAAAATATAACATTATTATTTGATGGTATACTTAGTTTTGTTTAAATTCACTATATAATAACCGTTTTCTAACCTATCTGATTGCAAGTAAATTAGCTACTTCTTTACATGTATATGTTATAAAACATTATCACGTCATAAAAAATCTACTATTCGTCGATGTCCAACTGTGTAGCGTGTGAATAGTTTCGATTTCTTAGCAATAGCAATCGGTTTCTTTTAAATGCATTTTGTTAAAGTCAGCACAATAAGTTGCTTTAGTCTTTAGATCTGGTAAGTTTCAAAATAGTTAATATCCGAAAAGATAAAATGGGTGCTTGTCAATGCCGATTATGGACGTGACTTCCATACTCTCGCCTATCACCTGATACAGTTACGAAATTTCACCAGTTAGCATTTCACCTAATGCTACACCAAACATTCAGTAATTTAATAGTTTGTCTGATGATTTCACCAAAAAGATACTGGGTTTTAATTTTCTTTAAAAAAAATTGGACGTCAGCCTAGAGAAAATCGAATTAATGAACTGCGACAATGTATTTAATTGGTATTCTCGACTAACATATTATCTTATCAAGAAGAAAATCTCAAAGTAGTTACATAAATATCGCGAGAACTAACATTGATCTATACTCAAAAAGCCATAGGTTTTTTCAGATAAAAAACCCAGATATTTCGTGTTAGAAAGACAAAAATTCATACGTTTCGTGTACCTGAATCTAGTAAACGCCAATTGGAAATGGTTCCGTCCCAGCCATTTTGATTATATTAAACGACTGATTGTGCGATCCGTTATTTCGTTAAGCAGAATGCTTTGTAGTTTGGTTCATTCAAATAACAAAGTTAATTTGCTCCACATTTCCCACAAACAACGTGTCAGTTGAGATGGCAATATTGTAGAATATAATGTTATTTAAACGATGTTGTACATGGTCTAAATTACATAAAACGAACTGCAGTGGCCGTTCCTTGTAAACACACACATCCATCAAAATGTCACATCTATCGCCGCGCCGTACCATCCAAGTCAACATCCAAGTCAACATTTACAATGACAGAAAAACAGCGAGTACGTGAACAACTTCGATTAAGGGTTGTTACTGAAGAAGACACTTTAAGAAGAAGTTTCCAAGATTATGCCAATTAAAGAACTGTTTATATATTCTGCGCCATTTGCTCATATAGCTTTTATGATAACGTTATTTTATCCATATTTTAATATGAAATTCCTATGACATTGGTTTAATACATAAAACAAATTAGTTCTTACATAGTGCAATATTCAATGTGTAGGAACATTCAAAACGCTTTACACTCCTCCCCCTGCCATACCTTACACTCCACCCCTGGCAGATATTACACTCCACCCCCTGGCAGATATTACACTCCCACTGGCAGACATTACACTCCAACCCAGGTATACATTACAGTCCACCCTCTGGCATACCTTACACCCAACCCCTGGCGGACCTTACACTCCACCAACTGGCAGACCTCACACTCTACCCCCTGGCAAATATTACACTCAACCCCTTGCATATATTACACTCCACCCTCTGGCATATATTACACTCCAACCGTGGTAAACATTACACTCTACCCTTTGTCAGATATTACAATCCCCTCTGGTAGACATTATACTCCAACCCTGGTAGACATTACACTCCACCTTCTTGCAGACATTAAACTCCACACCCTGGCATTCTTTACAATCCACCCCTGGTAGACATTACACTCCACCCCCTGGTGGACCTTACACTCCACCAACTGGCTGACCTTACACTCCATTCCATGGCAGACCTTACACTCAACATCCGGCAGACCTTACACCCCACCCCCTGACATACCTTACACTCCACCCCCTGGCATACATTACACCCCACACCCTGGCACACCTTACATGTCTGCTCCTTCCAGCACCAAATCGACTTCTCGGAAAAAAATCAGCCACGTTGTAAATACTGCGCGATAAGTACTTTATACAACACTATATATAGCCAGGTACTCATTTATGCAGCAGCATGATCTGGGACAACGTGTAACTAAGTAAATTGCCCGATTAGAACGCGAACAACCGCATTCTATAAAGTCAAATGAGGACTTCATGATAATTATAACCAATGGCAATTGTATGATGAATGTTGTCATTAGGTATTAACGAGAATGATGGTAGATGTCATATCTCATTGTTACCTAATCAATTAAATGAGTTCATCATTACAGGACACATGGGTAAAACTAATTAACTTTGTGAATTAATTAGTCAACTTAATATTTAGCTGACATTAACCACCATTTCCCTTTAGACATGTTAGGGTAACAAAATCGTGCACCTTCCGTCTCGAGTCGGCAACCGATGACTTCACCTAGCACCAAACCCCCAATTATAAAACGAACAAACAAAATATGCACGGCTTACGAGATAATGTCAATGCGCGCAGTTACTCAGTTCACACGATAACAAAGTTTGACGTTGTGATCCACAGTAGGAACCGCGGTAAACCCCCAAGAATATTTGTGTGCATGCAGTAAAAGTGTGAGAAGATGTGCCACAAACATAATCATATCCATCATTAGTAAAATAACATGACACACTGAACAGTTTCCTTCAATGTAGCATCAGCAGCAACACTTCAAAAACTCACCCTCCCTCTCCAGCTTGTGTAGCCAATCTAAGCCAGTGACGCCTTTGCTGGTCTTGACTATTGTTTGTGCGCATTTGTGGGAAGTTGTAATGTCTCCTCTTTCTCGTCCACAGTAAAGGTTTGGCACCTTCAGCACCCTTACCCTGTCACCATACTCGCGGTTCTTCAGTTATGTGACTATTAATGAGTTGTCCGGCGTAACAGTATATCTCCCCTGGATAGTTCCTTCCAGGAAGAAGATACCTTAGGATATCTCCTCCCACTCCCTGGATATCTTACTACCCTCCAAATAACCAAGTTGTCATGACTCCAATCTATTTTTCACTACAACTAAAATCAAAAACATGGTTAACTAAATCAATATTTCTTATAAATTTAATAAAATAGTTCACTTGCGATCAATGACAAAATAATGTTCATCACTTGTAATTATCAGAGCGAAACATTACTTTTAAAATAAGTCACACACTTGAATAAATTAATGCATTACGTGTCCACTATGATCATAAACAATTTCGTCCCGCTTCGCTGCACCTTTATTGGCAGTCACTGCAAATGTCACCAATGAGACACTGTCTGTGGCAGGAGCGCTTTCAACTGACACGACTTTCATCGTGCACTCCTTCTGTGGCAGGAGACGGCAGTTTTCAGAAATTGGGAACAGTGTTATGTCTCTGCAAACAAGTGGCCAGGTGCCTTCTCAACATGTTCACATCAAATTACTTCATTGTAATTATAGCAATTTAAGAGTAGTTATATGAATTGCTTATTTAGCGCTGCAATATATTCAGCTACCATCAATCTGATACAAATAGTAATCTCATTTAGACATAAAAAGGACGCAATATGCTGTATTCATGATGCCTCATTAGTGAAGTTATGGAAATTAATTTGTATTACATAGTTTATAAAAAAAATGCCATTGTGGTATCTAGGAATTGAAGGTTGGAGGGTTCGTCTGATCAACATGAATTGGTATCCGCGACCAACAATTTATCTGATTAAGACGAACATCGCAACGCAGTTACAACATTCTCGCGAGGACCTGCGTTGCGACGAATAAAATCAATGATATTTAGTAATGTAATGTTTTACCGTTTTACCCGAACAGTGCATAATTTTTTCTCATCACTAAATATTGACTAATAGTCAAACAACCCTGTTATTTCGTGCTGCAAATAAATACATTCATTTGTTTCGTTTATCTTAATATAATAAGCGCGGGCGTATAGCAAATGTGTTAAGTTGCGCATTTTAGCACAACGTCAATAGGAAATGATTCCGTCTCAGCCATTTTGATTGTACTAAACGGATGGTTTTGTTGTCTGTGATTGTGTTAAGCGCAGTCTATTGTAGTTTGGTTCATTCAAATAACAAAGTTAATTTACACCACATTTCCCCTCAACAAGTTTTGTATAATATTACTTCAAACGATGAAGTACATAAACTGAATTTATTATTGTGATCGATTAATGAAGTATTCCGAATCGGTAGAACCAAGTGAAGATCAAAAGGAACAGGCGCACATGCATTATCCATCAAAATGTCACATCAACCGCAGAGGCGTCACAACTAAGTTATCGTTCACAATGACAGAAAAACAGCGAGTTGTTGCATAACCTCGATTAATGGTTTTTATTGAAGAAGACATTTTAAATAGCAGTTTCCAAGATTATGCCAAATAACGAACTATTCTATACTGGTATTCTGCGCAATTTGTTTAAATAGCTTTTAATCTTAAAGTTGCTTTATCAATACGTTGTCAAAATAAAATACTAGTTTAATGTAAAATTGCTATGACATTGGTTTAATCAGTTCTTATATAGCGCAGCATACAGTATGTTCAAAGCTTTGCACTCCACCACCTGTCAGATCTTACACTCCATCCTCTGGCAGAACTTACACTCCATCCTCTGGCAGAACTTACACTCCACCCCTTGGCAGACCTTACACCCCACCCAATGGCAGACATTACACTCCACCACCAGCAATCAACCACACTGTAAATACTGCGAGAGAGGTATTTTATACATCATAATGTATTCAATCATCCATTCCCATATATTTATTAATCGCCCTTTTCTGCCATAACTGCTCAAATGCGTTTTCTAAGTTCATTAATTAATATAAAACCAAATCCTAAATACTGAAACAAAATTTAATTCAGTAATATTAAAAATTATCATATTGTCTTCGAAAACCATTAGCACTCCAGCTAACTTAATCTAGAAACGGAGAAGGCTTTGTCCCGCATCTGCGTCCTGTACAAAGGCATCTCAAGTAGCATCTGCAACTAAATTGCAATGTACTCATTTATGCAACATAGTGAACTGTGATGGCGTGGAGCCAATCAAAATGCCCAATTAGAAACTGAGGATGTCATGGTATCTCCCTCATTAAATACGGCTTCAAATTTATAATCAACGGCAATGACATCATGAATGCTGTCGCCATGCTTGATGAGACTTACAATAGATGCCATATATCATGTTGACCAAAAGAAAATGAAGAAATGGATAAGGGTGTCAGAGAGTATTTATATGAGCTCACATTGACTGGAACCAAGGGTAACGACTAACTGGAAATTATAGAAGAGAACAATATAGGATAAAAATATAGGATATAAGATTAATACTATTTTACCTGACGAAAGCATATTTTGTCCGTAAAAATGTCATCATGAAACATTTTATTTTGAATACGGGACAATGAGTTTAAACATTTATGATAATAATTTTTATCATGACTGTAGCACTCTAATTTATGAAAATATTACCAAACTCTGTTTAACTTTATTTCACGAAAACAAAAAAGAATTCACGCTGAATATTTACCAATGTAATGAAGTAATTTTTCTATTGACTCATAAAAGTCCCTAGTGTCTGACAATGTCACCAAAATAAGTGAGAGTTTCCATCACCTCGACGTTAGGTAAGCCTAACTACTTGAAAGTACAATGTGAACTAGTTGCATATGAATAAGTTGAATGGCAATCAGTATTGGTTTATCATTTAATTACTAAAAACAAAGCAACACTAAATGGGGGCATATGTTAAAAATGACTTATTAGTAAGCTCCAGACGATGAATTGCTCATGATAGACATGGAAAGTATGTATGTAAATAAAGTTATCAACACGTTATAACGAATAGTGGCCTCGCAGAGTTCTATCTTTCTGATGATTGTCACAATGGATGTATGGATTGTTGCTTAATTTTAATGGTATTTAATTGATTAGACAAGTTATCTTGATAATACATACTCTTGTCCCTACCCTCTGACAAGCGAAGTGCTATATGTTGAAATATTCATGTGTATCCCCTTGTAAATGCAGATCTCGTGAGCCAACGCCTGCTGAACGCGGATAAAAGCATAATTGGTTCTGAGCACGGTTTTTCTGGGCATTTCGGCGCTATATAAGTCTTCTTTATTTTATTGTATTTTAAAATTTAGATGTAATTTTCCTGCTGAAGCGGACTTCCACATTTGTTGTTAAGTTTCCAAAATACATTATCAAGGAATATAATCTCAATGGTTGACCATGACGGTGAGGCTTATTTTGGGAATTTTTGTCAGAGTAGCATTTACCGGAGGTACCTGATTTTTTAATGAGATCGCCCGGTTGCAATTTGGTAGATATATATTTTGCAGAGACGGTAAATTGACCTCCCAATACGCTGCTTATAATTATATCCAGATACTAGAAATGTTCACTGCATAACAAATAATGTGTCCGGTTTATCTTTACGTCAATAATTTCAGAATGGTAATTTCATTATAGCCCGTGCGAAGACAGTGCGCAGTGGTTTCCTATGGCATAGGCGTTGCAACAACTGTATCCTCAATGACTACATCAACGCGGCGTCAATATTGCAGCATATTGTTTCCCAAGACTGTTTTTTTGAAATTACTATTTGAATTTGATTGATGGTAGTTGGATATATTGACAACATTAAATATGCATTTAAATATAATAACTCTTATATTGCAGTAATTACAGAGCAAACAACGTTTAATATTCAAAGGACAGCTTTGAAGCATGCGAGATTGATAACTTGAAATTAGCTGTTCGACAACTTTCTTTTATTGCTTCCAATTACCCCATACCGTGGATTATGACAAAAAAAACGCTCTACTGCATGACTCTCGACACATAGGAGCCCTGTCTTCCTATGGCGTAGGCGTTGCAATAACTGTAACCTTAATGACTACATCAACGCGGCGTAAATAATGCAGCATATTTTTCCCAAACCTGTTATTTAAGTCATATTACTATTTGAAATTGATTGATGGTAGCTGGATATATTGAGAGCATTAATTATGCATTTAAGCATAATTGCTCTTAAATTGCATTAATTTCCCATCAGACAATTTTAATATTCAAAGAACGGTATACATTGCTGCATTTGAGCATTTAGCATACTTTCAGTTGACGATTAATCATAACTGACAGTAGTAAAAAGTTCCTAGACACCACAGGCAGGAACCTTAGCTTGTTTGCTACAGGAACGCACAAAGAGTAACTGTTGTTAAAGGTAATTTAATAAATGCATTGTGATAATAAAATACATGTATCGATGAGAAATAGCTGGTACAAACATGTTCAACGAGAAAAATATCATATATGTAAATCGTTGAGATATAGCTTAATCACCAATAAAAACTAGCTTATCAAGAAAAGCAATTATTAAATGACATGTAAAAGTAGCAAATGTGGGGCGATCATTTATCCCACCAGGCCTCTAATTCGGGAGGCCCCAACCTGCAACTCCAGGATATATATATATATATATATATATATATATATATATATATATATATATATATATATATATATATATATATATATATATATATATATATATATATATATATATATATATATATATATATATATATGCAATACTTATATTGCAATCACCGTTCATTATCTCAATACCAGTTTTTTCTAAACAATGGCATTTAAGCATTTAAGTAATGTTACGTTGGTGCATGTGTTTAAATTCAATTATCTTATAATGCAATAATTACAGAGCAAAAAACGTTTAGTATTCAAGGGACAACTTTGAAGCATGCGAGATTGATAACTTGAAATTGGCTGTTCGACAACTTTCATTTGTTTCATCAAATTACCCTATAGCGTGGCTTGTGACAAAATAAACGCTCGACGTGTTTGTGATGCGGTAGTTAAACGGCCTAGTTGTTCAAGCAATTATTGTGTTGTTACGTTCTTTCTACCTCTATAGATGTATCTGTGAACATGTTCAGTGTTTATGCTAATGCATGATATTTGTTGCATCTGAGTATCCATTAGTGTGGATTGTGACAATAAACGCTCCATTAAAAAATTATGGACATAGATAACATATTTATATTTGGTATGTAGAACTATAATAAAATACTATACAGCTGTGGATATTATCTTACATATCTGGGGAGCCACGAAGTCAACTCACAATGCTATATATATATATATATATATATATATATATATATATATATATATATATATATATATATATATATATATATATATATATATATATATATATATATATATATATATATATATATATATATATATATATATATATATATATATATATATATTATATATATATATTGGGGTATACTATAACGCAATAACAATGTTGTGAAGTGATATATAAAACGACTTGTACATAATTGAAATGGAATGTGAAATACTGAAATATGAAACAGCTGCATTGTGTTGTGGTAAATCCATCCAGCTGCTGGTTGAATAATTACAATGTAAAAGCACTGTCTCCGCACCATCATAATTTGTGGTGTATTGGAATAAATGATTTAATATTTCTGAAAAGAACAGTTTATGCTTTTCGCTTTGTATGACTAAATATGATTTGATCGTACCGTGGCAAGCGAAGATCTTGCTCACAAAGTATTGCCGCTGCATCGATAATTTTGCGTACATCTTTCATGTGACTGCATTGCTGCCTTGTATATGCAACTTCTCCGTCCAGGTGGCGCTCACGGACATACCGAAACGTGTCAGTGCAATTGCCTCAAGTTTGCTGACATGGAGACCGTCAGCAGTGAGGTTGCTTCATGCACTGGTCAATGACTCCCTGGTCAGCTTCAGAAGTTCTGTTTTTTATTCCACCAGTCTGCTTGCTTTATTTTGAGATGAATCCTGTGAACAGTTGCACAATAACATGGCGTAAACGACAAACAATGTCTTAATTGGTTTCATCAAAAACATGAAGCTACAGGCTTCGCAGTCTTTTTGTTATTTAAAATTCCATGACTTTTCCATGACCGAGGCGGACTATTGTCATTGTGTTTCAACTAAATCAATGCACATGCATCAACATTCGCATGAAAAAGGGAAAATTTTAAGATTGAAATATCTTGAAACAAGGCGATGAATTAACTGAATTATCCTGTTGCTTCGGTCCAGATTACATTCTGACCAAATATAAGCACGATTACAGAATGTAATATAACATGTCTTATATGTGCTAATTACAATTAAGTCACAGTTCAAATAAAGCTACTGCTGCCAACCAACATGTACCTCTAGACACCGCACAAACAACATGCACAGGTCGAGCACTTGCTGTGAGTCCTGCTGCGAGTCCTGTTTCAGCACATGTTTGGCTTGATCAAAGTACTGCTGCAAGTGATCCTTGACAGCCTCCACCCTGCAACAAACAGCCAGCGTTGTACTTGTGTTACTACGTAGCTTCAGCTACAACTACATTTGCTGAGTAGTCATGCTTTAGTCAGTTTGGTCGTACTAAGTACATGGCGCTTTCATGTTCTCCACGGTCGCTCTCAGGTAGATGTTAATATAAATACCTTCATACACATGAAGGTAAATAGTAACATATAATGATATGCTTATTTAAGACACAAATGTATGCATAACAACCTTACATGCATGTATGCACGCGTTCATACATACATACATACATACATACATACGTACATACGTACATACATACATACATACATACATACATACATACATACATACGTACGTACGTACGTACCTACATACATATACATTCAAAGACACACGGACGCAAGCACGCCCCCACGTAAGCACAAACGCAGCACGCGCACATGCAAGCACCCACATACAAACACACGCACGCTCACACACACGCACACACGCACACACACGCACACGCACACGCACACGCACGCGCACGCGCACGCGCACAGGCACGCGCACAGGCACACAGGCACACACACACACACACACACACACACACACACACACACACACACACACACACACACACACACACACACACACACACACACACACACACACACACACTACTAACTCAATGTTGTTCGTCGTGTTTCGTAGGTGACAATTGAACACGTAAAATGGCGAATGTACGTGGACTGCTGGTGTTGAGCTGGTGTGCTTGCTGCTTTGTCAGGTAAAGTTGAAAGTATCATACTATCTGTTTAGAAATATATTTTTTATTATGCAGATTTATTTTAAAGTATATATGTTTCAGTACCTGTTCAGTATATTTACCAGCTTGTCAGGAAGATATGCTACATTATGGAATGCCTATTAAAGCATTTGGATCGCAATATAACCAGTGTTCGCCACATGTCCGTATCCTTTGTTCTTAAGCATTTACTACATATTTTAGAAGAATACATTTCAACAACGTGCACTGCGAATGCGATATCGATATCATATTGTATTTTCATTGTTTAGATGATGTCACGGAGTGAAGCTTGCTTTAAAAAGAAGTAAGTAACATAAACGAAGTGAGCCGATAAGCATCAGTCGCACAAAACATATATGTGACACTTGCTACATCCCCTCTTTTTCGTCAGCAATAATTAACGGAACCTCTTATGGTGTCGCACGATCATGTTGGTGGTCATATTGCAACTATTTCGGGTAAATTATAGGAATATCATATTAACTACCCGCATTTAATATCGCATCCGAATATTTATATATCACAAACACGTTGTCCTCGATTTGTCCACGCATATAAAATTGCGGTCTTAACAGTTGTATTGTTCTTGTTTATTCGTGTCTTGTGTTCTCCTTCAGGTGTGAAATGCGTATGTGCAGCAAAACGTTCTGCTGTTATCGAGGGGACACCTGCGGTATCAACTGCAGGTGTGGGGTGGCGCATGGGTCGTATCAAGTAAGCATTTCATTTGATCGTACTGTTTGCGAGTCATTACAGTTTTTTTATTAGGATTACATTGTTTTTTAATATTTAAATATATTTCGGATCGTTTCATGTTCTGATTATAAATGTGGTTAGTAAATTGCGAAGAAGCGCCATTGTCCGCCTCTGTCCGTCTTATATCAATTATATTATTTATTCTGTGATAATAACTTTATACTTATATAGCGCAATTTCCTTTAGTTCAATGCATATTCCTTCATTCCTTCTCATCCGCTACCTTCCTTCCTCTATCACTCCCTCCCTCCCTCTCTCATCCCACCTCGTCTCATCTCTCCCTCTCTTCATCTGTCCCTTCCTCCGGTCCCCAATACCACGTCTTGTCGATTCACAATATACTTTTATTTGTCATATGCTGATATTGAAAGTTGCTAAATTGGGCAAAGTGCCGAAATATAATTTGACAAATACTATTTATCAAATTGTAAAATTAACTATCTTCACACGGTATTGTTTTATGATACAACGTCACATTTTTTATTTCAGCCAGTGAAGTGTTGAGTGAGCTCCAGCAGAGTGATTCCTCCTCAAGTCTGCCGAAGGCAGCATGATACCTGCCTTAGAGCGACCGTGGAGTCCATGAATGCGCCGTGTACTCCGTACGACCAAACAACGTACAGCTTCTACTTATATCCTGTAACGTATTGTTTTTTTATACAAAGTCACACTATTTATTTCAGCCAGTGAAGTGTTGAGTGACCTCCAGAATAGAGATTCCGTCTCAAATCAGATGTAGATAGCCTTAGAACGACCGTGGAGTACGTGAAAGCGCCGTGTACCGGGCACGACCAAACATCGTACAGCTTCTACTAATTATAATGTCGAATAAATTACTCAAATATATCGTTACTAACTTGGATTATTCTAACCAACATGACTACATAGCGAAAACAATTGTAATATATATTTTTTTTATTAAAGTTTCTTTCACTGAATATTGTTCCTGTTTCTTTACAAGCATTCACCATAGCCAATTTCGAATTATCAGACAGCATTCTCACGTATTTCAAATTAATGTTGTCCGACAACTTATAATTCACAATACCGTGACTATGATACTGAAATGTTGTGCTGAACAATTGTGTGGGTTATTTAAGTGAAAAAACTACCACTTGTTGCACGGTAATCCACACGTACGCTATTACGCTACATATACACAATCCACACTAATGGATAATTATATGCAACAATTATTATGCATTAGCATAAACACTGAACATGTTCGCAGACACATCTATAGAAGTAGAAGGAACGTAACAACACAATAATTGTGTGAACTGCTAGGCCGTTTAAATCATAAAACACATCTTGATCGCTATCATAATTACATGAACGTAACAATAACGTATGTGTCGAGAGTCAAGTAATAAAGCGTTTATGTTGTCACAAGACATGTTATAATAGGGTAATTGGATGCATCAAATGAAAGTTGTCGAACAGCCAATGTCAAGTTATCAATCTCGCATGCTTCAAAGTTGTCCCTTGAATATTAAACGTTGTTTGCTCTGTATTTGTTGCATTATCAGATAATTAAATTTAAATGCATGCACCAACGTAAAATGACTTAAATGCTTAAATGCCATAGTTTAGAAAAAACTGGTATTGGGATACTGAACGGTGATTGCAATGTAATTACTGCATTTAAGTGTAATTATTTTAAATTATATACATTTAGTACATTAAATGCATCCAAGTAAGAAACTCATTTAAATAAATGACTTGGTTCGAAAGAAAATTGTCGTTGTGGTGTCTAGGAACTTTTTACTACTGTCAGTTTTGATTAATCGTCAACTGAAAGTACGCTAAATGCTCAAATGCAGCAATATATACTGTTCTTTGAATATTAAAATTGCCTGATGTGAAATTATTGCAATTTAAGAGAAATTATGCTTAAATGCATAATTAATACTGTCAATATATCCAGCTACCATCAATCAAATTAAATTAGTAATTTCACTTAAATAAAAAATAGGCTTGGGATACAATATGCTGCATTATTGACGCCGCGTTGATGTAGTCTTTGAGGTTACAATTATTGCAACGCCTACGCCATAGGAAGACAGTGCTCGTATGTGTCGAGAGTCATGTAGTAGAGCGACTATTTTATAACAAGCCACGCTATAGAGTAATTGGATACAACAAAAGAAAGTTGTCGAACAGCCAATTTCAAGTTATCAATCTCGCATGCTTCAAAGTTCTCTCTTTAATATTAAATGTTGTTTGCTCTGTAACTACTACAGTATAAAAGTAATTATATTTAAATGCATATTTAATGCTGTCAATATATCCAACTACCATCAATCAAATTCAACTAGTAATTTCATTTAAATAAAAACCAGTCTTGGGAAACAGTATGCTGCAATATTGAAGCCGCGTTGATGTAGTCATTGAGGATACAGTTGTTGCAACGCCTACGCCATAGGAAACCACTGCGCGCTGTCTTCGCACAGGCTATACTGTAATTAACATTCCCAAATTAGTGACGTGAAGGTAAACCGGACACATTCTTTTTTTATGCAGTGAACATTTATAGTTATCTGGACATATAAGCAGCGTATTGGAGGAGGTCAATTTAACGTCTCTGCAAAATACATATCTACCAAACTGCAACCGGGCGATCTCATTAAAACAAATCAGGTACCTCCGGTAAATGCTACTCTGACATAATTTCCCAAATAAGCCTCACCGCCATGGTCAACCATTTTGATTATATTCCTTGATAATGTATTTTGGAAATTGACAACAAATGTGTAAGTCCGCTTTAACAGGAAAATTATATATAAATATTAAAATACAATACAATAAAGAAGACTTATGTAGCGCCGTCATAACGTGTTGATAACTTTATGTACATGCATACTTTCCATGTCTATCATGAGCAATTAATCGTCTGGAGCTTACTATTGAGTATTTCTTAACATATGTCCCGATTTAGTGTTGCTTTATTCAACTTATTCATATGCAACTAGTTCACATTGTACTTGCAAGTAGTTAGGCTTACGTAACGTCGAGGTGATAGAAACTGTCACTTATTTTGGTGACATTGTCAGACACCAATAAAAAAGACTTCTATAGCGCCGAAATCCTCAGAAAAAAAACCAACCCAGCAGCGCACCAATTATGCTTTTATCCGCGTTCAGCAGGCGTCGGCTCCCGAGATCGGCATTTACAAAGGGAAACACGTGAATATTTCAACATATAGCACTTCGCTGGTCAGATGGTAGGGACAAGAGTATCTATTATCAAGGTAAATTTTCTAATCAATTAAAAACCATTAAGATTGAACAACTATCCATACATCCATCGTGGCAGTCATCAGAAAGATGGAACTCTCCGGCGACAGTATTCGTCATAACGTGTTGATAAATTTATGTACATACATACTTTCCATGTCTATCAAGAGCAACTAATCGTCTTGAGCCTACTAATGAGTCATTTTTAACATATTTATTGTTGCTTTATATTTAGTACTTAAATGATCAACCAATACTGATTGCCATTCGCCTTATTCATATGCAACTAACTCACATTGTACTTGCAAGTACTTAGGCTTACGTAACGTCGAGGTGATGGAAACTATCAGTTATTTTGATGATCCCAGGGACATCTATGAGTCAAAAAAAATAAAATACGTCATTACATTGGTAAAGATTCCGCGTGAATTCTTATTTTTGTTCGTGAACTAAAGCTAAACAGAGTTTGGTCATATTGTCATCAATTATAGTTCTACAGTCATGATATAACTATATTATTATATATGTTTAAACACTTTCACCCGTATTAAAAATATCATTTTCATGATGACATTCTTACGGAGAAATAGGCTTTCGTCAGGTAAAATAGTATTAATCGTACATCCTATATTTTTGTCTTCTTGTAATGGCCAATTAGTCGTTACCCATGTTTCCACTCATGTTGAGCTCATATAAATACTCTCCGACACCCTTATCCATTTCTTCATTTTCTTTTGGTCAACATGATATATGGCATCTATTGTAAGTCTCATCAAGCATGGTGACAGCATTCATGATGTCATTGCCGTTGATTATAAATTTGAAGCCGTATTTAATGAGGGAGATACCATGACATCCTCAGTTTCTAATTGGGCATTTTGATTGGCTCCACGCCATCACAGTTCACTATGTTGCATAAATGAGTACATTGCAATTTAGTTGCAGATGCAACTTGAGATGCCTTTGTCCAGGACGCAGATGCGGGACAAAGCCTTCTCCGTTTCTAGATTAAGTTAGCTGGAGTGTTAATGGTTTTCGAAGACAATATGATAATTTGTAATATTACTGAATTACATTTTTTTCAGTATTTAGGATTTGGTTTTATATTAATTAATGAACTTAGAAAGCGCATTTGAACAGTTATAGCTGAAAAGGGCGATTAATAAATATATGGGAATGGATGATTGAATACATGTTGATGTATAAAATACCTCTCGCGCAGTATTTACTGCGTGGCCGATTGCTGGTGGTGGGGTGTAATGTCTGCCATTGGGTGGGGTGTATGGTCTGCCAAGGGGTGGAGTGTAAGTTCTGCCAGGGGATGGAGTGTACGTTCTGCCAGGGGATGGAGTGTAAGGTCTGCCAGGTGGTGGAGTGTAAAGCACTTTGAACGTTTCTACATAGTGTATACTGCGCTATATAAGAATCGATTAATCGTTAATCGATCACAATAATAAATTCAGTTATTGTACTTCATCGTTTGGAGTAACATTATATAAAACTTTTTTGTGGGAAATGTGGTGCAAACTAACTTTATTATTTGAATGAACGAAACTACAATAGACAGCCCTTAATAAAATCACACACAACAAAACCATACGTTTAGTAGAATCAAAATGGCTGAGTCGGAATCATTTCCTATTGACGTTGTGCTAAAATGCGCAACTTAACACATTTGCTATACGCCCGCGCTTATTATATTAAGATAAACGAAACAAATGAATGTATTTATTTGCAGCACGAAATAACAGGGTTGTTTGACTATTAGTCAATATTTAATGATGAGAAAAAAATATGCATTGTTCGGGTAAATCGGTAAAACATTACATTAATAAATATCATTGATTTTATTCGTAGCAACGCAGACAGGTCCTCGCGAGAATGTTGTATCTGCGTTGAGATGTCATCTTAATCAGATAAATTGTTGGTCGCGGATACCAATTCATGTTGATCAGGCGAACCCTCCAACCTTCAATTCCTATATACCACAATGATATTTTTTTTTTATAAACTATGTAATAAAAGTAAATTTCCATAATTTCACTAATGCGGCATCATGAATGCAGCATATTGTGTCCTTTTTGTGCCAAATGAGATTACTATGTGTATCAGATTGATGGTAGCTGAATATATTGCAGCGCTAAATAAGCAATTCATGTAGCTATTCTTAAATTGCCATAATTACACAGCAAACCATATGTAATATTAAAATATAAGAATAGACTGATGTATTTAAGCATTTAACACACTTTAGGTTGATGATTAATCACAACTGACTGAAGTAACCAGTTTCCAGACACGGCAATTACTTCCACTGATATTTCATTTTACCACCCGTTGGTTGATGTTGGATTATTGTCCAATTATATGTATAATTGTTAAATAGTTTCCAGTTCGATATTTATCGATTGGCAGTGTCAAGTTGTAGAGATACTGAATTTTACTTCATTATGGCAGTCATGATATGTGTGGATGTGTCCACTGATTTATATTTCCACTTGTTGTTAGATATTGGATTGTTCTCCAATTATATGGATAATGTAAGTAGATTCCAATTCGATACTACCGATTTGTAGTCTTGAGTTATATAAATGTTTAATTTTGTATAGCAAACTTATACGTATCCAGCCATTGATTTGATTTTACCGCATGTTGGCTATGTATTGAACTTTGCATTAATTATTTGATATACTGTTATTCTATTGTCGTAGCCTTGACACATCATTCAACTTGGTTTCATTAATATGTGTAGGCCTAGTCGTCAAATAGACAACGATGTTGCAGTTCTGTGTTGTATGGAGCGCATACAATTATGCAGTCAAATACTATTATGTATCTTTATCCATGTATAGGTACTGTTTCCACCGTACAGTATATTTATTTCTCTGACCATATTGGTACGGTTTATTTGGCAATGTTGCAGATGCCTCCTAAGAAGCGACCAGTACCGAAGCACGTCACGCGGATGCACACAGGGAAGCTGCCTCGTAGAGCAGCGAGTGTCATTATTTCTGAAGAACCCATAGCAGCTGCTTTGACGTCCGCTGTCAGTTCATAGGCGACTGCTGCTGCGATCATGCGTCAGTCGGGGCGCCTACTGTCAGCATCGACAGAGACAGTGCTGCCACCATGTGCAAAGACGTTGCCAATGATGCGACCTGCTCGAGCGAGCCCACTACCCGTGTCGACATCTCATCGGTCTGTGCCAATGCCGTCGACCAGTACCGCTGTGAGAGTGACGTGGACGCTCTGCTCAGCGGCCTCCTCGGTGATCGAAAAAGCCAGACAGATAGCTCATTGGCTAGATTCCATTCCAGCATTAATACAAGCTCCATTGAATCCAGAAATGCTGCTAGCCTACAGCACCAACTAATCAGTTCATATTTAGCACCGACGACCCGTGCGGCTTATAGGCGTGGTGTAAACATGTTGCGCAGGTATATCATATTGGTCTGCCCTGCACTAGGACCTTCCCAAACTTACGCAGTAATCTTGCAGGATTCCTTACACACGTGTTCGCAGCAAATTATGCTTCCTCGACTATCTTGTCAACAATATCAGCTATATCTTACAACCACAAAATAGTTGGGTTGGCTGGTCAAGCAGAGAACTTCTACGTTATGCTAGTAGGAATACATGACAAATCAAATACAATTGATTTAAGGCGGCCAATGTTAGGTCAACTTATTAGTGCGACTAAAGTAGTAATTCCTGTCAACTTTACAAAACCATGTGTGGCCGCAAAGCATATGCTAGCACTTAATGGATTCTTGAGAATCGGATAAATTACTGTACGGGCGGGTGTGCTAGTCGAACATGTAATATAATGTAGTGATTTAGAGATTGTGCCAGGGCACAATGGCGCGAAGAAAACCTCTCTGTGACTCACGATCAGGTAGCCAAACACCATAAAGTTAGCAGGCCCATTGGCCCACACATGTATGTACTGACACACTCGCGGCTCACCAGCGGGACCGCTCGTTATCTTCGCCGACAAGAGCTCTATGTCAAGAACATAATTCGCATCTCAACTGTCAGCATGTCTTTGATAAGCAGGTTACGATCCTGGTCTTTACAAGTGGCAGACATTTCGCATAAGTGCCGCAACAAGGAGTATAACTGACAGGCAGATTCAAATTATGGACATATGGAAATTGGCAGCCTTTCGGCGCTACATTTGCGTTCCTATGATGCCGTTCCGAAGCGGTGTGAAGATCAAAAGGTATAGGCGGTATGTTCGTTATCCATCAAAATGTCACATCAACCGCCGCGGCGTCCCATCCAAGTCACCGTTCACAATGGCAGAAAAACAGCGACTACGTGATTAAGGATCTTACTGAAGACGACGTTTGAAATAGGAATTTCCAAGATTATGCCAATTAACGAACTGTTTTATGTTGGTATTCTGTGCAATTTGCTCATTTATCGTGTAATGTTAACGTGACTTTATACATACGTTGTCAAAATAAAGTAATATTAACAAACTTATATTATAATACGAAATTGCTATAAAATTTGTTTTATACATAATAAGTTTTTACATAGTGCAATATTCAGAATATAGGAACGTTCAAAGCGCTTTACATTCTACCCCCTGGCATACTTACATTCCAACCCCTAGCAGACCGTACACTCCACCCCACGGCATACATTACACTCCACCTCCTGGCTGACCTTACACTTCACTCTCCGGCAGACCGTACACTCCACCCTCTGGCAGACCTTACACTCCACCATCTGGAAGACCTTACACTCCAACCCGTGGCAGACCTTACACTCCACCCCCTGGCAGACCTTACATTCCGTCCCCTGGCAGACCTTACACTCCACCCTCTGGCAGATATTACACTCCACCTCCTGGCTAAACTTACACTCCACCCCTGGCAGACCTGGCAGAGATGTTCCTTCCAGCACCAACTCGACTTGTAGGGGAATCAATCAGCCACGTGCTAAATAGTGTGCGAGATGTATTTTATATATAATTGTGTATTCATTCAATCAATCCCGCATATTTATATTTCGCTATTTTCAGTTTTAGCTGTTCAAAGGTGCTTTCCCAGTTCAATAGTTAATTAATTAAGCAAATTCCTAAATATTTAAAAACAATTCCATTCATTGACATTAAAAACTATCACTACATTTTTTTAAATGATTAACACTCAAGCTAATTTAATATAGAATCAGGAGTGAACAAATTTGTCTTCAATTGTTTCTTGAAGGTTATCAGTCGAGGCAGCCTGGCAAATAACAAGTGAAATATTGTTCAACAATGGAGGAGCAGCAATGGAGAAGGTCCCCCCAGCTGCGTCCTGGACAAAGACATCTCAAGTGGCAACTGCAACTATATTGCAAGGTACTCATTTATGCAATAGCGTGAACTGGGACGACGTAGAGTAAAGTAAACTGCCCAATTAGAACGCGAGCAACCCTATAACTGAGGATTTCGTCTCCCACAGTAAATATGACTTTCAAATTATAAATAATGGCAGTGATATCATGAATGCTGTCATCACACTTGATGAGATTGACAATAGAAAAATAATAAATGGGGACATATGTTAGAAATTACCCATTATTAAGCTCCAAACGATTGGTTGCTCATGACAGAGATGGAAAAGTATGTATGTATGTATGTATGTATGAATGTATATATTTATGTATGTATGTATGTATGTATGTGTGTATGTATGTATGTATGTATGTATGTATGTGTGTATGTATGTGTGTATGTATGTATGTATGTATGTATGTATGTATGTATGTATGTATGTGTGTATGTATGTATGTATGTATGTATGTATGTATGCATGTATGCATGTATGTATGTATATATGTATGTGTGTATGTATGTACATTCAGTGTTCAACGCGTTATGACAATACTGGCGACGCAGATTTCCATCTTTGTGAATGGGAACCAACGCAACAGCCGATAGTCTGTTCGGTCTGGTCGAAATGTGAAGTCCACGTACCGGCGGAAATGCGCATCCGTTTCGCCGAGATGCAGCCCGCCGCGAGGACGATGTCAATCCCGACAAGAACATCATCGCGGACACCATGAAACTACACGATAATTCGGATTACGAGAAGAAGTTGACCACTCTGGACCGACATCGAAACGTGAACAACTGCACCGAGATAGGAACTTGCAATGCATCCGATATCGGAATGAACAAGAGAACCGTGACACACGGACAGCCCCTTCATGTCGGGTACTTCGTCTATCAATACGCGAAGGAACGTATGCAGCAGTTCTATCACGATTTAATCGCTAGGTACATCGATCGACCACTGTTTCAATACTGCGGGATGGAAACAGATTTGGCGTACATCGTTTGGCTGGTGAGTACGTTGACGATCTTGTGTCCGCGGCGAAATGCGTGCATTTCTTCTGGTACATAGGCGAATGGCTTCCGTGGGAGTGTTGCTCCGAACACGAGTAAGACTAAGTGCGATGCCGACCAACCTGTCGCCCGTGGCTCACCTCAGCCCCGTGCTGCGTCTTCCACAAAATATTACAACACATGAACACCCGGGCAGTTTAAAATGGAGTGGTGCGGCGACGGTTTCATCGGGTTGTACAACAAGACGTACTATTGCTTCGGGTGCAACGTAATGCACAGCACGGAAGTACTGAGCAAGCATCACAACGAGATCGACAAGTTGACGTTCCTCGCCGTACTGACCGACCGAAAGAGCGGCCATTGGGCGAACCGCGTTTCTCGGGTGATGAGTTCGACTTTGTTTACCTACGTACAGGAGCGAGCCGCACTCACCTATTTCAAAGGGAAGCGTGTGGTACAGGGTTGTTATTGTAGGAGCCGTTGTAAGCGTCGTTGTCAATGCAACTCAAAACAACTCGTTTCGGCAAGGTGCCAAGATACAGGTTGTCGTGCGTATGAGACATGAGACGACGGCTTGCGATATCGATTACACCTTGCAGACAACGCGACGCAGCTGGAACTTGACCATCCCCGTTTCAAGCGAGGCCGCGTGGGCCAGCTGTACGGTCATATTCAATGTGGCCTTTCTCGCGAACACGGCCGCGTCGACGATGTTTATTTTGTAACAGAGATCGTTGCCACCTGTCGCCAGCGCGAAAGCGTCCTTGCTTCGCACTCGACGGATCTTCACGTTGACGCCGTTGAGCAGGTAACGCGTGCGGTTACCCTTTATACTTGAAGAGTGCGCTCGCGTCGATCCAACTGTTGAACGACGAGGGGTACCCGGACCAGGACACCAGCACTCGTGTCTTCTTCCCCACCATCCGTCGCTGCAGCACCTTTTGCACGCGGTACAATTTATCTTTCGAGACCGATACTTTCTGTGGTTGATGTTCGTAGAAGATTCCGTCCATCACCTCACCGAGATCGTTGACCAACTGGTACACTGGTGGATCGAAGGCGTGAACTTCACGTATCGTGAAGATCTTCTCGCTCCAATTTGACATGTACCTTTTCGCGGTCACTCGCACGACACGCATCAACGCACCGACACCGCCGTAACTACCGACACGTTTAGGAGTGAAGTAGATGCGTTTTATTACCATGTTTCTGCGGTGTCCCATCGCGTCGGATTGGTGTCGACACATGCCACCCTGCTACATCTCCTTCGCACCATGATACCACATAACTAATGCATTGTGTACGGACGAGCGCGGCGATATACAGTACCATACCCACCACCACTGACACTCCTACAATGGTGATGGTCGTTCGGTATCCTAGTTTTGTCATAGTAAAATGTTGCGTCTACGCTGCTTCCAGTTCTTTAATAGAAGGCCTAGTGGTGGTGGTGGTGGTGGTGTTGTTGGTGGTGGTGGTAGGTGTAAGTGCGAATCTTTCGGATGATAGTCTATACGCGCGCGACGGTGTACAGCACGCCGCACAAAACACTATATACAATCACGTCCATGATACACTACTGCATCGTTGCGACGTGTGCGACTCTTCAATAAACGTCCCAACGGTGGTATTGATGATTGGCGGTGGCGAATGCGGCTCGTTCGACGTGACTGCTCCGCTAGATGCATATATTGCCACCGATGGGGTTGCCGACCAGATAGTTCGGTACGTTGAGTTGCTTGAGGTGTCGCGCGAATAGTAGCCACCCCGTCGGCACAGGCTTCTTTCTTTGTCTCAGAACATCGTTCACGAGATCTACCATGTTGATTCCGGTCATAGCCATGCCGAAGCACACACATTCGCCTCGATCGTTCCATTCCGCCTTGATGTCGGCTTAAAGTCTTTCCACCAATCACTTGGGTTTCTTTGTCAGAGTTTTCGGGAAGCTGTTCGCGATATCGGCTACTGCACGATCTACAGCTGCTGACTCTTCCGGTACCGTTCCCGCGCTATTCCTGCGGCACGTTCTTTTTGCGTCGTCCCGTCTTTCACCACGCTGACTCCTGGCGGTCGTTGCGCGCGTATATCGTTCATGTCGTCGTAGCGATCCAAGAGCTGATTGTCCAGCGTTACCTTCTCCCGCAAATCCGTTCGAGTGATGATCGCTTTCGTTTTGTTGTCGATTCTTCGCAACATGTTTCCGACCGTACATGTAGGCGTTTGCGGTCGGACGGCTTCCAACAGCCGCGGGTCCACCAAGGCCATTTTCATGGTGTGCTCCATCTACGGTAGCAACTTGTGGACCAACGGGAAAAGGACATAAGCCGCTAACGGAACTAGCAATGGCGGTAGAACACCACCGGTTTGTATGATCGCTCTCTGACACGCCACACCAGTTGCTTTCTTCACCAATGCTCCTAGTTGCTTTCTGTACCGTCGTAGCTTTGACTTCTGCTTCTGCGTCAATCGAACGTTCCATTTTATAAATGTTAAAAAGTTATACGCGCACTCGGTGATACTACATATCAAACCACTGTCGGCCTGGACGATGATGGCTATCTTCAATTTCGCGTTCTTGTTTCTCGCGAACATCTGCAGACACAACGCGTGTATTTTCACGCACTCCGACATATCGTAAATGCCGACTAGAGTGCCTCGACTGTTCTTTTAAGTCCCCGTCAGGTAGATGTACTGAACGACGTCGTCCGTAAAGAGGTCTTCCCGTGATTCAGATCGATCAACTGTTTGCCGTACGGAACCGACGTCGCGTCTTTGAACGACTTTTGCACGGATTTCACGCAACCTGGTTACACCTGTCTGGCCATTACGCGGGTTCTTGAACAGCACCATGTATTGCGCAATTCGACTGATGGTGCGACTCTCCTTGTTTTTTTGGGGGAACAGGCTCTGCACTTGATAGAGGTCGGATGTGTTGGCGTGATGATTCTTTTTAATGAACATGGTCGTGAACCTACCGTCTGTTTCTGCCATGAGGTCGTCTATATTCACCAAGCTTTTCGTATTTGGGTCGAACATCGATGCGTTCGATAAGCCTTCTACGAAGTTCAAGTTTGGTACTCTTTCTATAAGCGTTGCGCACATGGTTTGCCATTCCCCGTAACGCCACGACGAAATTTGACCTCATTAATTTGACCTGATTATTTGAAATGTTGCTTATTTAATTTGACCTTTGATTTTATTAGTTTTACCTTTGACCTAATTGGTTTGATAGTTGATGTTCCTGTTGAAGTTCCTAAGACGCTTGGCCAATACTCTTAAGACGATCCTGAAGACGATCTCGAAACGTGTCATTATACTACTGAGATGATGTTATGAATGACCCTAACATTAACACAATATATGTACTACACATAATATAAATGTAAAGCTAAGTACTCTAAAATTACAATATTTATCTTTATTAATTAAATTGCGCGCTTTCTATGTGGTAGTGCACATTCGGTCGAGTGGACGGAGTTTAGAAACCACCTATTACCGTTTCGAGAATTGGGCAACTTCGTTCACCCAACATTGTCTTTGTCTTTCTGAATATACAATAATTAAAAGTCGCTGGTCCTTTCACCTGGTTTCTGTCTCATATCCCATGAAGAAAAATGGAAATAAATATATCGCGGACTCACTAACTCTAAAGTAGGAACTTTTGAAACTGAAATAAATAAAAGCATCAATTGTTTTAACACACAAACTGATTACACTATTATATATTTAAGTTTTAACTGCACATTTTTCATAGTTTTAAAAGCGTTTTGATTTTATGCAAGGATGTAATGTAACTCACGGACATGTTGCACCGCGCTAGGCTATCCAGTTTATGTTTTTAATTATTGTATTATTAAGATGAATTGCCATGGATTATACATCTTATTCAGTAGTAAAATACACATGCTAATAAAACGCTTTGCATCAATGCACAAGTAATGTCAACAAACAATGCTGGTTTGTCAGGAGAACCTTCGGTGAGTGTATAATGTTGGTTGTGCAAGCCCAGCAGCCTGTGTACGTCTTCTGCTTACTAAGTGCGGCATTCAGTACAAACAGGTGAATGCTTCTAAAGAAACACGACAACTATTCAGAGAAAGAAACTTTAATATGACGATAAACATATGTTATCAAAGGACAAATGTAACATTTCGAAATATAATCACAACTGTTTTTTCCTGCGTAGTCATATTGGTTGAAATAATACAAGTTACTAGCGGTATCTTTGAGTCAGTTATACGATATTAGTAGAAGCTGTACGTTGTTTGGTCGGACGAAGTACACGGCGCTTTCATGTACTCCACGGACGCTCTAAGACAGGTGTCATGCTGTCTGCGGCAGACTTGAGATGGAATCTCTTTGCTGGAGCTCACTCAACACTTCCATGCCTTGTGTGGCTTTGAAACAAAAAATACCGTGTGACGAGAGTGAATTTGACATTTTGATAAATAGTATTTGCCAAATTATTTTCGGCAATTTGCCCAATTTGGCAACTTTCAATATCGGCATATCGGAAGGAAGGGTGGGAGGCAATGTGAATACAGTACATGTATTTGCGCATTGAACTGAAGGAAATTGGGCTATATAGATATAAAGTTATTATCACATAACAAATTGTAGAATTCATATATGACGGACATAGGCGGACTATGGCGCCCACTAGCAATCTACTAACCATAGGTGGTTCCAAACAAAATGTGATCGGAACATGCAATAACCCGACATATCTTTAAATATAAAAAAGTACAAATGTAATCCTTATCAAAAACTTTAATGACTTATTAAGCAGTACGTTCAAATGTAATGCTTACTCGATGCACCCCAAAATAATCCTTGCACTTGCAGGTGCTGAGGCACGTAGACCCTTTACGACAGCAGAAAGTGGGGCACTTAGGAAAATCACACCTGAACAAGAACATAAGACACCAATAAACAACAACCATAAAATTATTCAGACAACAATTAAATATGCGTGGACAAAACGAGGAGAACGTGTTTGTGGTATAGAAATATGCGGATGCGATATTAAATGCAGCTAGTTAATTTGATATTCCCATAATTTACCCGAAATAGTTGCAATATGATCACCAACTTGATCATGCGACACCATAAGAGGTTCCGTTAATGATCGCTGACGACAAAGAGGGGGTGTCGCAAGTGTCACATATATTTTCTGTGCGAATGATTCTTATCGGCTCACTTCGATTATGTCACTTACTTCTTGTTAAGGCAAGCTTCGCTCAGTGACATCATCTAAACAATGAAAATACACTGTGATTTCATAGGCACTCGCAGTACACGTTGTTGAAAATGTATTCATCTAAAATATAATATATATGCTTAACAACAAAGGATAAGCACATGTGGCGAACATTGGTTATATTTCGATCCTCGCAAATGCTTTACTAGGCTTTCCACAATGTATCACATTCTCCTAACAAGCTGGTCAATCTACTGAACAGGTATGAAACATATATACTTTAAAATAAATGTGCATAATTACATATTTCTAAACAAATGTAATGATAATATTAACTTTACCTGACACAGCAGCAAGCACACGAGGCTCAACAACAGCAGTCCACGTACATTCGCCATTTTACTTGTACAATTGTCACCTACGAAACACGACGAACAACATTAAGTTAGTATCGTGTGTGCGTGTGCGTGCGTGCGTGTGTGTGTTAGTGTGTGCGTGCGTGCGCGTGTGAGCGCGTGACAGTGTTTGTGCGTTCGTGGGATCGTGCTTGCGTCCACGAGTTTTTGAATATATATGTATGCATGTATGTATGTATGTATTTATGAATGCATATATACATGTATGCATGTATGTATGAACGCGTGCATACATGCATACATTTGTGTCTTAAATAAACATATATTACTAATTACATTGATGTTTATATATATATATATATATATATATATATATATATATATATATACATATATATATATATATATATTTATATATATAAAGTATTTATATTAACATATACCTGAATTACCAGGTAATGTGTAAAGTGAGCGTGCGTGCGTATGTGTGCGCATACGTGCGTGTATATGTGTTGGAGCGTGAATTGTGCGTTTGTGTGTGCGTGCGTGCGTGCGCGCGTGTGCGCGTGAGACTGTGTTTGTGCGTACGTGCATATACATATATATATATATATATATATATATATATATATATATATATATATATATATATATATATATATATATATATATAACTACTCTTCGTACGGCGGAATTTCGCAAAAAAAATATGCCGCATGCAAACGAAACAGTGGGAACAAAATAAACGCAACCACAAACTGCGTTATAGTATACATGCTGCTATGTAGTTCAAGTAAATTTACTTGGATGGCGACGTGATGCTATCGAACGTATACAATTGAAATCAGTTAGAAAATATCCAATATATATTAGATTATTACATAATGTCATAAAGTAGTATTATGTATGAACAAACTGAGCATTGTAAAGTTGTTTAGAAACAAGATAATATAAGAAAAACAATATATTATTACAGTATTGAAATTTGTTAAAACGTCAAATCGTCACTTACCTGTATATTGCTCGTCTGTATGTTTGTGCTGTTGCGCAGTGAATATTTTACTTTGGGCGCCTTTATATATGCGATGTCACGTGATTCAATATCAGATGAATAACCAATGGGCTTGCAAGTCGCTCTACAATTGACGGTTATTGCACCACGGATGTTGCACCACGCGTTGGTTGTTCATAGCGAACAGTGCATTAATCGCAACAATTTTCTGGAGCTTACTAGTTGGTAACTTTTAACATATGTCCCCATTTATTCTTTACTGTTTTAGTATTTTCTAATACATATTCACTTCCGTCAGTCTAAACAGTATTGATCGTACGCCATTTGGTTTTGGTTAATGTGTCCTTACTCAATTGTCCGGGCATGATGATCTCATATAAATACTATCTTACACCTCTTATACATTCCTTTATTTGATTTGGTCAACATGATATATGACATCTACTGTAAGTCTCATCAATGTCTGCTGAAATAACTCATGATGACAATGTCACCGGTTATAATTTCAATGTCATATTTATTGAGGGAAACACCATGAAATCGTCACTTGGCTTTATTGAAAGTGGTTGTCCGCGTTCTAATTGGGCAATTTACTTTGCTCCTCGTTGTCCCAGTTAACTCTGCTGTATAAATGTGTACCTGAAAATATACAGCGGTGCATAAGATACTCCAGAGGATGGAGTGTTAGGTCTACCAGGGGGTGCAAAATATAGCGCATTGAGCGTTACTACATACTGTATACTGCGCTATGTAAGAACTTATTTGTGTTACGCAGTAAACCAATGTCATAACAATTTCGTATTAAAATATTATTTTATTTTGACAAAGAATTGATAAAGTAACAATAACATGAAAAGCAATTTGCGCAGAATACCAATATAAAACAGTTCGTTAATTGGCATAATCTTGGAAACACCTATTTAAAATGTCGTCTTCATTAAGAACCTTATCTGCAGTTACGCACCTACTCGCTTTTTTTCTGTCATTGTGAAAGGTGACTTGGATGGTACGCCTCGGCGGTTGATGTGACATTTTGATGGATGCATGTGTTTACAAGGAACGGCCACTGCAGTTCGTGGTATGTAATTTAGCTCCTGTACATCATTGCTTAAAGTAACATAATGTTTTTCAATATTGCCATCTCAACTAAGATGTGTATGCCGGAAATATGGTGCACATTAACTTTGTTATTTGAATGAACCAAACTACAACAAACTCCGCTTAACAAAATCACGGATAACACAATCAGCCGTTTAACATAATCAAAATGGCTGTGACATAATCATTTCCTATTGACGTTGTTTTAAATGGCGCAACTTAAAACGTTTGATTTACGTCTTACGTCGGGCTTATTAGATTCAGATACACGAAACATATGGATTGTTATCTTTGTAGCGCGAAATAACAGGTGTTGTATCTGAAAAAAAAACTATGGTTTTTTGACTATTGGTCAATGTTAGTGATGATAAAAACGACACATTGTTCAGGTAAAACGGTAGAACATTACAAGAACTGAAATATTATTAAGTCTTCCCTAGATTTATGTAGCTACGTTGCGATTTTCTTCTTAATATGATAATTTGTTAGTCGAGAATACCAATTAAATAAATTGTCACAGCTCCTGAATTCGCTAGTTTCACTAGCCTCATTTCAAATTATTTTACGAAAAATTAAACATGCCAGCTCGTTTGTGAATATTTTATATGTTTTTTGGGGTAATCATTAAATCAACTATTAAATTAATGAATGTTTGTTGTAGCATTAGTTGAAATGGAAAGGAAATTGAAAAAAATACGAATTTGACCCATGGTGAAATTTCGTAACTGCAACATGTGATCGGCTAGAGTATGGAAGTGGCGTCCATAACCGACATCGGGATTGACCCGCACAGAGTGTATTATTTGGGATATCAACTATTTTAACTGTACCATATATAACGGCTAAAGTAACTTATTTTGATGACTTGAAAAAAAACGCATTTTTAATCGACTGCGGATGTCACATGAACTGTTCACACACTACACTGTTGGACATGTATGATGTATATATGTACCAATGACTTTCCCCTACACTTGTCGACACTTGTTTGTCGAGACTAATACATCGGTCCATTTTCTACAATTGACATGTTCGTCGGAATCCTGTGCTTAGTACGTCGCAACGTTCAGAAACTGGACAACGTATTTCCCCATTCCTGTTGTTCCAGACGCGACAAAGAAGTGGGCAACTCGGTCCGTCTTGGAAAGTAGTACCACTCCTAAGTAACAGGACAGCCTGGTTCGAATCCTGGATGGATTGACCTTTTGTGGCACATTGTTTTCACTAATATGCACTGGATTGAATTGGTGTTCATTATCCCAACATGGACTTGCAAAACTGGTGCACACCCTCGAATAATACTAATAGCCCGGACTCTAAATTTAATAAAGGTATAAGACATAATTTTATGTTCCAACACATTACACTCCCACAAGGGGGCGATTAGGAAATAAATCGAACATTCTTGGTTTAGTTTTAGCAAATGAAAGAGGTATGGAAGAAGATGGAATGTACGAACACATACTTAGTGACAGTGATCACCCTGTCCTTGTTATTACATTTAGGTGTTATGCAGAAATAGCAAATCATACACGACTTAAATAATATTGCGACCAAGGGGATTATAAAGGTATGGAAGCTAATAGACCACACAGAATGGGGCGATATATGTGGCACTATGAACGACCATAAAAACATATATTAAAACATAGAGGAACAATTCATCCCTCATCGACTAATGAGTAATATTAACATACATTAATTGAAAGTTCCCTAATAAGGAATCGGTAAAGAAAATTAAGAAGAAACACACTTAATGGAAGCGTTATATGGAGACAAAAGAAAGGAAATACTATACTGTATATTGTAGGGCTATGAATCAGTGCCGTAAAATAACGAGGATGATACATAAGGAATTTGTGATGAAGCTACCAAAAGAGGCTAAGTCAAATTATTAACCAGTATTGAAGTATATGAACCCAAACCAAGAATCGGGAAGGTGTTTCATGTCTGAACATAAACCTAATGATCCTAAATCTAGACTCACATACTCTGATAGGGAAAAGGCAAATGTCTTATGAAAAACATGTTCAATGTGTAATTTTTTTACTCTATAGACATATGGTGACGTCTCTCATATTCCATCAGTGGAGTTCAAAACAACATGGAAGAATTAGCTATTGTTGAAGAAATGGGTAAATATAACTTGTTAATTTTAAAGTGTGTAAATCAGTAGGACCAGATGATGTTCACCCTATGTTGATGATATAGTTATCTAATCATTTATGTAAACCACTAGCTAGTATATGTAATAATTCACTAGCTGTGGGTGAAATACCAAAGAAATGGAAACAGGGAAGGATCTCTGCTATGTTTAAGAAAGATAGTTGTAAAAAAGTAAAACAATATAGACCATCGCATCTTTTTTTTAGTACGCAACAGTTTGGGTTTATTATAGGTCGTTCTACTGTACTCTTAACTGTTAGATTTTATGGAGTCATGGATCAAAGTTTTAGATAGACGAGAATCTATAGACTTAATGAAAGCGTTCGATACCGTCCCTCATAAAATATTGGTATGCAAACTTAAATAATATTTTTAGGTCCAATCTTATTTGTAGTTTTGTTTACAGATGATACCAGATGACTAAAGGACGATGTTGATTGCCTAACATATTGGTCAAGTCATTTATTACTTAGATTTCACCCAAACAAATGCAAGTTGATGCACTTGTGGAAAACAATAAACCAGGAGTGTGTTTATTATGTGAACGTAGATAATAATGCCCATGAAATAGTAAAAATATAAGAAAAAATACATTGGGGTTGTCATTGATTGAAATATTGAATTTGATAAACACGTCAACCAAAACATAAACAAATCAAACAGTAACATGACAGTTATTAGTAGGTCTTTTGCAACAACAAAATAAAATAAGTACATTGAAACAACATATTTTAGTATCGTGCATACATTATAACGGAGCAACTTACCAACAAAATACAAGCGTGACCCATGGCTATACATCGGAATAATACAATATTGAATAACACTAGCTGGTTATCCTTGCCCGGTGCGACATGGTTGTATGTTGCATTACATCCGTACACAGCAGCGTTATTCCTACAGTTTACGTAGCTAATTACAAACATAAAATAATTTAACTTGTACAATGGTGCAGTAAAAACGGATATCAAAATACATAACAGTGTAATCAATTTGTGTGCAGATCAAACAGTTTCTCGACCCAGTAACAGGACTGACGTTTTTTCAGTTCCAAATGTTCCTCTGACCCAGTAACACGAATGAAGGTTTGTTTAAATTTTGATAGATCTAGGACCCAGTAACTTGACTGACGGTTTGATTCAACTCCAGTAGGCCATCGGATCCAATAACAATATTTACGGTTTGTGTCAGTTCAAACAAGTCATCAGACCCAATACATGACTGAAGATTTGTTCTCACAATTCCCCGGGACCGGTTTCTGGAATTATTTCTTCCAGGTTGTCCTTCTCTAGAGTTTCCACGATATATTTGTTTCCATGTTTATGCATGATGTTATGCATGATATATGAAGGGCCAACAGCTTCAATTGTCTCTTTAGAAAGTCGAAGGCGATGTGTGGTGAACGAAATTGCCCATGTATCAACACCTCAAAGCAATCAAACACACACACGCGCGCGCACACACGCACACACGCACACACGTACACACAACGCTGTACATATAATAATATAATTTAATAAAAAGTTTATATAATATTATAATGTATACGAATAAAACATTCAGTATAATTTCATTTAAATACCTCCAGCTAAGCAACTATCAATTTCCTTTAAATTATACCTGTATTTAATAAAACAAACATGTGCTGGATTAATGATTTTGCATTTGCGAAGTTGTAAACATTTATTTACTAAACATTACTTTGTAAGAAAGTTGCAATTATAGTGTACTTTGTCTAAAGTGCTGTGATTTGCTAAGCTAAACATCAATGCATTACGTCGCCACATACAACAGGTGGCTGGGAAGGGGGCTACTTATTCACGGTACTATATTAAACAATATTATTGGACGACAGAAACCCATAATCGAGGCGGCGCACGTAGCCGCTGTGTTACTGTAATTGTGGACGGTGACACGGATGACATGGCGCTTCGTTGATCGATAAATGTTTTGATGGATACATGTATCGATACCAATTCGTTTGGTGGTATGTAAATTATGTGATATACATAATCGCTTGAAAGTACATTATATTTCACAATATTACCATCCAAAGCAAAAACTTTAATTTTAATCGGAAATGTTGTGCAAATTTACCTTGTGAATTGAGTGAAAAAAATTATAATGTATTAGGCTTAACGGAATCAAGGAAACCATAATCAGCCTATCCGTGGAATCATGACCTATGTTTGTCTTGTTACAATGCGCACGCATGATCAATGAATTTGATGCGAACACAACGTTGCAGTATACATGTAAAACATTACATAAACTGAACTATTTTTTATTTCGGTCGTGGCAACGCGGAAACCCTCTTGCGAAGTTTAATTTTCTAAGTTGCCACTTTCGTCACAATAAAACAAATTGTTTGAGAATACCAATTTACGAAATGTAGTAGCTACTATGCAATAATTCAGCATGGACGATATAAAGCTCAATTGTTTGACGTGCATTCAAATCCACGTCATTTTGAATCCATTATTCCGGAGATTCGTTTAAGAGAATCAGCGGCTTAATATAATAAAATTGCTACGGCCCGAAGTTTAGCGGATTCTACCGTATCGTTTAAGTAGTTAACAACATTTAAGATAGCGTGACAATGTAATTTAACGCGTTGAAATTAGTGAATTGGTTTTGTGCTACTCTTTACATGTCCGCATGAAGACTGGATTCATTGGATAGACTGACATCAAGTAGTTGGCAGTATCATTATTCCAGTCAGTCACATTTAACAAAATTATTTTTGCAGAAGGGGTGATGAACCTGTCCAGACTCCTCACATTATTCACATAGCTACGACGTCGTGATCAATGCAGCACACATTAGTGGAAGGCAATGTTAGATGTTTCCCTGGAAACTACAGCAGCGACAGGTACATGGTACCATCCAGTGATTGAACGAGTTATTAGAACACGATTGACCTGACATGGTTTAACAATGCACAGAGAAGAAGAGTATTTACATCACTTCGCGCATTATTGAGAAGTTAATTAAATAAGCTTAACTGTAGAAACGGGGCCAGTTGAACCACCCATGGCCCAAGAGAGGATTAGTTGAGCAGCGGTTAAAGAACGAAGATGAGTGTTCTTTACCCCAAAAATACATAAAGGAATTATTTTTTCCGAGCAAACTGGAACATGGGATTGATACAAGGCCATATATTAACAATTCGTTACACTGGTTGCGATTGGCCTATGGGTCTATATTAATTAAATGTGTCGATTTAATAAATCAGCGTGTATACTTGTGTGAGACGTGTTGTACCCATTAAGAATATGTGTTGGCTGTGTTGTTATTTTTTTTTTGACAAGGCCTACGTAAATTATACAAATAAAGCACTTCGGGTCAATTTACCCCAAACCAAGCGTTAGTTAAGCCAGCTTACCAACCGTATTTGAATCAGCTATATGTGATTATCTGTGCTTGTTAGATATAATGTTATTATCTTAATATAAAATGATCTATTAATATTCATAGTTTGTGTGAATAAAACAATTTTCACTTATGAATATGATTGCGCCCTAGACATAAACAAATTATGAAAAAAGGCTCAATTAACACTACCTTCCCTTATCCTATCGTATATCGTCTAGTAATATGAACGTATAGCGTAGGTGTGGATGACCTTGCAACAAATGGTAGTTGTTTCACTGAAATAACCAACATAATTGTTCAGCACAACATCTCAATATCATAGTGGCAGTGTTGTGAATGTTAAGTTGTCGGACATCATCAATTTGAAGTATGTGAGATTGTTGTGTCATAATTTGAAACTGGCTATGCAACTGCTTTATTTTGTTGCATCTAATTAGCTGTTAACAGGGGTTGTGACAAAATAAACTCTATATTATAGGATTGTCGAAACATGCGTTATTTATATCCGTACTACTGTTCTCTGGCTGGGAAGCAATTAAGTCTACTCACAATGCAAACATATATTGGCGTATGAAGATTGAACCTTTCGATGGTTGACTTGATTGTAAAGTATTGAGCCTCATATTACACGTTCATGTACATATCCTCTGAAGTGTTGGGACCTTCTGATGAACCTGATCCCACGTCCAGTATACACGGGGCTGTCCTGAATTGTTAAAGGAGGGCATGCTGGTCTAACTTATTAGTTAGTTCTGCCTCTTCTTCCATAAGAGGCAGAACTCTTCGTTATTTGACATAAAACAAATAGACACGTACAGGCGAGAGACGCCGGCTTTGACACACATATACATCATTACTTGCAACATCGGATCTTTTAACTTATTGCTATGACGAAAAGATGCAGACGAACCTAACAGCCTCTCCCGTCTCAATCCCTCAAATTACTTTCTCATGCATCTCATCGTTCACATAATTGTATACAGTAAGCGAGCATCATAGGTTTATGTTCATTTACATGTTCATCACCCCTACAATACATTTCTACTTCCCGCCCCTACAAACACATGAAAAACTCTCTAAATTTACATCTGCTGAAGTGTTGCAATAAACAAAGATTCTAAAATGTATTCGGTTTATTATCTTAAACAAAATCTGGCCGCAGAATGACGTGAAATTGAATATACTTCATGCTGCCTTTTCAATTAGCTTAGCCATAGCATTGTCGCTATGATGCCTGGGAACTTGTATGCACAGTAACGAAACAAATAAAGTGATATGTTTGTAACGACATACCAAAGCAGCATATTAATCACAGTTGTTTATTATTTTGTCCAACACAAGTGGCAGAGAAGGGTGGCTACCTGACATTGTTAAGTTAAACAGTAGTTACTGTATTTTGCAGTCACGTATGTATCCATCCAAAGGTATCCCTACATAACAGGTGTCCCTTCATCGAAGGGAACATTATTGTAAGGATGGAGTGGTTCGTCTGATGAACGAGAACTGTGGAGGAAATGTCCGAACAATATTCATATGAATGATAACGTAATTCTGTAAATATGGTTACAGTGGCCTGAAAAAAGTATGTTGGTATCCGTCTCTGATTTTCTATATAATACTGTTGATGAATCTCCGGCATAAAATAATTTAAATGCTTTAATTATGCAGTTTAGAAAAAATAAACTAATTTAAGTAATTTATTTAGTTTGTAAGAAAATTGCCATAGTGATGTCTGGGAACTGGTTATCCCAGTCAATTCTGATTAATCATCAACCTAAGGTATGCTAAATGCTTAAATGCTTCAGTTTATACAAGTATTTGAATACTAAGTAGGGTTTGATTTGTAATTATTGCAATTTAAGAATAATTATGTTTAAGTGCAAATTTAATTATGTAAATATATCAAGCTACCATCAATAACATTTAAATAGTAATAACATGTAAATAAAAAACAGACTTGAGACGCAGTATGCTACATTCATGACGCCACATTGGTTAATTTATGGAGCAATTTTTATTACAAAGTGTTAAAAAATGTCATTATGATATTTAGAAAAAGATTAAGGGAAACGACGTAAAGTATTAGTTATTGCATTGATTAATTGCACCAATATTCAAGACAACCCTGTAGGTGTCTGTGACAACAATGTATTACTTTGTCCAATATAACAAATGACGACTTATTCAAGGTGCTATAAGTATACATGCAATTTGGCAGGCGAGCAACGACAACTTTGATGTGGCTATTATGGTTACAGTTGTTGCAACACATACCGCCTATGAAAACAGCGCGTGCTGTCTCCGAACGGGACATAATGAAAACAACATTAATAAATTAGTTACCTATAGTCAAACCAGTCACGATATTGTTGCATTACAAATTACTTGTTATCTGGAAATATAAGAAGTGCGTTGGGTGGAGTTAAATATATCGTCTCTGCAAAACACTTTTATATCTACCAAATTGTTACCGACCGATTTTATTTTGAAAATCAAGTACCTCGCATGTAATTGTTACTCATATTACTAGACGATATACGATAGGATAAGGGAAGGTAGTGTTAATTGAGCCTTTTTTCATAATTTGTTTATGTCTAGGGCGCAATCATATTCATAAGTGAAAATTGTTTTATTCACACAAACTATGAATATTAATAGATCATTTTATATTAAGATAATAACATTATATCTAACAAGCACAGATAATCACATATAGCTGATTCAAATACGGTTGGTAAGCTGGCTTAACTAACGCTTGGTTTGGGGTAAATTGACCCGAAGTGCTTTATTTGTATAATTTACGTAGGCCTTGTCAAAAAAAAAATAACAACACAGCCAACACATATTCTTAATGGGTACAACACGTCTCACACAAGTATACACGCTGATTTATTAAATCGACACATTTAATTAATATAGACCCATAGGCCAATCGCAACCAGTGTAACGAATTGTTAATATATGGCCTTGTATCAATCCCATGTTCCAGTTTGCTCGGAAAAAATAATTCCTTTATGTATTTTTGGGGTAAAGAACACTCATCTTCGTTCTTTAACCGCTGCTCAACTAATCCTCTCTTGGGCCATGGGTGGTTCAACTGGCCCCGTTTCTACAGTTAAGCTTATTTAATTAACTTCTCAATAATGCGCGAAGTGATGTAAATACTCTTCTTCTCTGTGCATTGTTAAACCATGTCAGGTCAATCGTGTTCTAATAACTCGTTCAATCACTGGATGGTACCATGTACCTGTCGCTGCTGTAGTTTCCAGGAAACATCTAACATTGCCTTCCACTAATGTGTGCTGCATTGATCACGACGTCGTAGCTATGTGAATAATGTGAGGAGTCTGGACAGGTTCATCACCCCTTCTGCAAAAATAATTTTGTTAAATGTGACTGACTGGAATAATGATACTGCCAACTACTTGATGTCAGTCTATCCAATGAATCCAGTCTTCATGCGGACATGTAAAGAGTAGCACAAAACCAATTCACTAATGTCAACGCGTTAAATTACATTGTCACGCTATCTTAAATGTTGTTAACTACTTAAACGATACGGTAGAATCCGCTAAACTTCGGGCCGTAGCAATTTTATTATATTAAGCCGCTGATTCTCTTAAACGAATCTCCGGAATAATGGATTCAAAATGACGTGGATTTGAATGCACGTCAAACAATTGAGCTTTATATCGTCCATGCTGAATTATTGCATAGTAGCTACTACATTTCGTAAATTGGTATTCTCAAACAATTTGTTTTATTGTGACGAAAGTGGCAACTTAGAAAATTAAACTTCGCAAGAGGGTTTCCGCGTTGCCACGACCGAAATAAAAAATAGTTCAGTTTATGTAATGTTTTACATGTATACTGCAACGTTGTGTTCGCATCAAATTCATTGATCATGCGTGCGCATTGTAACAAGACAAACACAGGTCATGATTCCACGGATAGGCTGATTATGGTTTCTTTGATTCCGTTAAGCCTAATACATTATAATTTTTTTCACTCAATTCACAAGGTAAATTTGCACAACATTTCCGATTAAAATTAAAGTTTTTGCTTTGGATGGTAATATTGTGAAATATAATGTACTTTCAAGCGATTATGTATATCACATAATTTACATACCACCAAACGAATTGGTATCGATACATGTATCCATCAAAACATTTATCGATCAACGAGGCGCCATGTCATCCGTGTCACCGTCCACAATTACAGTAACACAGCGGCTACGTGCGCCGCCTCGATTATGGGTTTCTGTCGTCCAATAATATTGTTTAATATAGTACCGTGAATAAGTAGCCCCCTTCCCAGCCACCTGTTGTATGTGGCGACGTAATGCATTGATGTTTAGCTTAGCAAATCACAGCACTTTAGACAAAGTACACTATAATTGCAACTTTCTTACAAAGTAATGTTTAGTAAATAAATGTTTACAACTTCGCAAATGCAAAATCATTAATCCAGCACATGTTTGTTTTATTAAATACAGGTATAATTTAAAGGAAATTGATAGTTGCTTAGCTGGAGGTATTTAAATGAAATTATACTGAATGTTTTATTCATATACATTATAATATTATATAAACTTTTTATTAAATTATATTATTATATGTACAGCGTTGTGTGTGCGTGTGTGCGTGTGTGCGTGTGTGCGCGCGCGTGTGTGTGTTTGATTGCTTTGAGGTGTTGATACATGGGCAATTTCGTTCACCACACATCGCCTTCGACTTTCTAAAGAGACAATTGAAGCTGTTGGCCCTTTATATATGGTATCATGCATAAACATGGAAACAAATATATCGTGGAAACTCTAGAGAAGGACAACCTGGAAGAAATAATTCCAGAAACCGGTCCCGGGGAATTGTGAGAACAAATCTTCAGTCATGTATTTGGTCTGATGACTTGTTTGAACTGACACAAACCGTAAATATTGTTATTGGATCCGATGACCTACTGGAGTTGAATCAAACCGTCAGTCAAGTTACTGGGTCCTAGATCTATCAAAATTTAAACAAACCTTCATTCGTGTTACTGGGTCAGAGGAACATTTGGAACTGAAAAAAACGTCAGTCCTGTTACTGGGTCGAGGAACTGTTTGATCTGCACACAAATTGATTACAGTGTTATGTATTTTGATGTCCGTTTTTATTGCACCATTGTACAAGTTAAATTATTTTATGTTTGTAATTAGCTACGTAAACTGTATGAAATACGCTGCTGTGTACGGATGTAATGCAACATACAACCATGTCGCACCGGGCAAGGATAACCAGCTAGTGTTATTCAATATTGTATTATTCCGATGTATAGCCATGGGTCACGCTTGTATTTTGTTGGTAAGTTGCTCCGTTATAATGTATGCACGATACTAAAATATGTTGTTTCAATGTACTTATTTTATTTTGTTGTTGCAAAAGACCTACTAATAACTGTCATGTTACTGTTTGATTTGTTTATGTTTTGGTTGACGTGTTTATCAAATTCAATATTTCAATCAATGACAACCCCAATGTATTTTTTCTTATATTTTTACTATTTCATGGGCATTATTATCTACGTTCACATAATAAACACACTCCTGGTTTATTGTTTTCCACAAGTGCATCAACTTGCATTTGTTTGGGTGAAATCTAAGTAATAAATGACTTGACCAATATGTTAGGAAATCAACATCGTCCTTTAGTCATCTGGTATCATCTGTAAACAAAACTACAAATAAGATTGGACCTAAAAATATTATTTAAGTTTGCATACCAATATTTTATGAGGGACGGTATCGAACGCTTTCATTAAGTCTATAGATTCTCGTCTATCTAAAACTTTGATCCATGACTCCATAAAATCTAACAGTTAAGAGTACAGTAGAACGACCTATAATAAACCCAAACTGTTGCGTACTAAAAAAAAGATGCGATGGTCTATATTGTTTTACTTTTTTACAACTATCTTTCTTAAACATAGCAGAGATCCTTCCCTGTTTCCATTTCTTTGGTATTTCACCCACAGCTAGTGAATTATTACATATACTAGCTAGTGGTTTACATAAATGATTAGATAACTATATCATCAACATAGGGTGAACACCATCTGGTCCTACTGATTTACACACTTTAAAATTAACAAGTTATATTTACCCATTTCTTCAACAATAGCTAATTCTTCCATGTTGTTTTGAACTCCACTGATGGAATATGAGGGATGTCACCATCTGGCTATAAAATAAAACTTGACACATTGAACATGTTTTTCCTAAAACATCTGCCTTTTCCTCTATCAGAGTCTGTGAGTCTAGATTTAGGATCATTAGGTTCTATGTTCAGGCCTGAAACACCTTCCCGATTCTTGGGTTGGAGTTCATATACATCCATACTGGTTAAGGGTTTGACTTAGCCTCTGTTGCTAGCTTAATCTCAAATTTCTTCTGTATCGTCCTCGTTACTTTACGGTGCTGATTTGTATCCCTACAATATGCATAATAGTATTTCCCTTCTTTTGTCTCCAAATAACGCTTCCATTAAATGTGTTTCTTCTTAATTTTATTGACCGATTCCTTGCTTAGGGAATTTTCCCTTTATGTATGTTAATATTACTCACTAGTCGATGATGGATGAATTATTCATCTATCTTTTAATATATTTTGTAAAACCTAACCATTGTTGGTTCATAGTGACAAATATATCGCCCCAATTTGTGTGGTCTATTAGCTTCCATACCTTTATAATCCCCTTGGTCGCAATATTATTTAAGTCGTGTATGATTTGCTATTTCTGCATAACACCTAAATGTAATAATAAGGACAGGGTGATCACTGTCACTAAGTATGTGTTCGTACATTCCATCTTCTTCCATACCTCTTTCATTTGCTAAAACTAAACCAAGAATGTTCGATTTATTTCCTAATCGCCCCCTTGTGGGAGTGTAATGTGTTGGAACATAAAATTATGTCTTATACCTTTATTAAATTTAGAGTCCGGGCTATTAGTATTATTCGAGGGTGTGCACCAGTTTTGCAAGTCCATGTTGGGATAATGAACACCAATTCAATCCAGTGCATATTAGTGAAAACAATGTGCCACAAAAGGTCAATCCATCCAGGATTCGAACCAGGCTGTCCTGTTACTTAGGAGTGGTACTACTTTCCAAGACGGACCGAGTTGCCCACTTCTTTGTCGCGTCTGGAACAACAGGAATGAGGAAATACGTTGTCCAGTTTCTGAACGTTGCGACGTACTAAGCACAGGATTCCGACGAACATGTCAATTGTAGAAAATGGACCGATGTATTAGTCTCGACAAACAAGTGTCGACAAGTGTAGGGAAAGTCATTGGTACATATATACATCATACATGTCCAACAGTGTAGTGTGTGAACAGTTCATGTGACATCCGCAGTCGATTAAAAATGCGTTTTTTTCAAGTCATCAAAATAAGTTACTTTAGCCGTTATATATGGTACAGTTAAAATAGTTGATATCCCAAATAATACACTCTGTGCGGGTCAATCCCGATGTCGGTTATGGACGCCACTTCCATACTCTAGCCGATCACATGTTGCAGTTACGAAATTTCACCATGGGTCAAATTCGTATTTTTTCAATTTCCTTTCCATTTCAACTAATGCTACAACAAACATTCATTAATTTAATAGTTGATTTAATGATTACCCCAAAAACATATAAAATATTCACAAACGAGCTGGCATGTTTAATTTTTCGTAAAATAATTTGAAATGAGGCTAGTGAAACTAGCGAATTCAGGAGCTGTGACAATTTATTTAATTGGTATTCTCGACTAACAAATTATCATATTAAGAAGAAAATCGCAACGTAGCTACATAAATCTAGGGAAGACTTAATAATATTTCAGTTCTTGTAATGTTCTACCGTTTTACCTGAACAATGTGTCGTTTTTATCATCACTAACATTGACCAATAGTCAAAAAACCATAGTTTTTTTTTCAGATACAACACCTGTTATTTCGCGCTACAAAGATAACAATCCATATGTTTCGTGTATCTGAATCTAATAAGCCCGACGTAAGACGTAAATCAAACGTTTTAAGTTGCGCCATTTAAAACAACGTCAATAGGAAATGATTATGTCACAGCCATTTTGATTATGTTAAACGGCTGATTGTGTTATCCGTGATTTTGTTAAGCGGAGTTTGTTGTAGTTTGGTTCATTCAAATAACAAAGTTAATGTGCACCATATTTCCGGCATACACATCTTAGTTGAGATGGCAATATTGAAAAACATTATGTTACTTTAAGCAATGATGTACAGGAGCTAAATTACATACCACGAACTGCAGTGGCCGTTCCTTGTAAACACATGCATCCATCAAAATGTCACATCAACCGCCGAGGCGTACCATCCAAGTCACCTTTCACAATGACAGAAAAAAAGCGAGTAGATTTAACAAGATTTAACCAGATTTGCCATCCAAGCCAAAGGCCCAGATGGCAAGTGGACAAGGAAGCCATTGGCTTATCGAGAGTCCAACAATGTTCACCTACTTATAACCCGCCCTCCTGATATATGTGTCAACCTTGTTTTTAAACATATTCACGCTGCTAGCAGTTACACAATCTGTAGACAGTTTGTTCCATTCATTTATTGTCCTCTGTGAGAACGAGTGCTTCCTGATGTCCAATCTACATTGATCCTTTACTAATTTTACCTCATGTCCTCTAGTTCTGCTATCCTTCTTGAGTGAGAAAAACATATTTCTATCAATATTTTCATACCCATTCAATATCTTAAAAACTTCAATATGATCTCCTCTTAACCTCCTTGTCTCTAGAGTTGTTAAACCACATTCTTTCAGGCGTTCTTCATAACTAAGGTCTCTAAGTTCTGGAATCATTTTAGTTGCTCTCCTTTGTATGCGTTCAAGCGTATCTATATCCTTCTTACGATATGGTCTCCATGCTTGTATACAGTATTCTAAATGAGGTCTAACTATTGCTTTATAAAGAGGTATAATTAATTTTTTTCCCTTATATGTTATGTTTCTTCTAATCAATCCAAGAATTTGATTACCCTTTGAAGCTGCAATACCACACTGCTCTGAAACTTTCATATCAGCGCTTATTGTAACTCCTAATTCCTTTTCTTTTACAGTAGTACCAAGAACAGTAGCTCCCATTTTATAGTTTACATTCAAGTTCCCATGTCCTGTATGTAGGCATTTACATTTCCCAAAATTGAACAGCATCTGCCATTTCTCAGACCATTTCACTAATCTGTCTAGATCGTTTTGTAAATGTTGTTTATCACCATCAGTATTAACCTTTCTAAACAGTTTTGTGTCGTCCGCAAATTTCAGTACGTTACTTGTTATACTCTCGTCCAAGTCATTGATATAAATTAAGAATAATATAGGTCCTAATACTGATCCTTGAGGTACCCCACTCAAAACCGATTTCCAATTTGAAACTTCGCCATCTACTACAACTCGTTGTCTTCTGTCAGTCAGCCATTGTTCTATCCAGTCAGTTATGCTATCCCCGATACCATGGGCTTTTAATTTAAGTAGCAATCTTTGATGTGGCACTTTGTCAAAAGCTTTCTGAAAATCTAAGTAGATAATATCTACTGGCGATCCCATGTCTATCCACTTAGTGATTTCTTCCAAAAACATAATATATTTGTTAAGCATGACCTCGCTTTAAGGAATCCATGTTGAGATGAATTTAATAATTTATGCTTAACGAGGAAGTCCACCATATGGTCTTTAATTAACCTTTCTAATAATTTACAAATCACTGACGTTAAACTCACTGGTCTGTAATTCTCTGACTTATTTCTCGAACCCTTTTTAAATAATGGTATGATGTTTGCTTCTTTCCATTCAAACGGAACAACTCCCTCTTTTAATGACAAGTTGAATACTCTTGCAAGTGGTATACTGATTTGATCTACTGTTTCCATTAGTAATTTTGGAGGAATCCCATCCACTCCCGGTGATTTGTTATCCTTCATTGCCTTTATTTTCCTAGCTACCAATTCTGGAGTTACAACTAACGGTCCTAAATAGTCAGATTTAGCCCCCTGAAATTTAGCATCAGCAACTGGTAATGAACTAATATCTTCTTTTGTAAACACTGAACTGAAGTAACCATTTAGGTTTTCCGCCATTAAAAACCCCTGTGATATTATATTTCCAGCACTGTCTTCTAGAGGTCCAACCTTGTCTTGTACGTTTTGTTTACTCCTGACATATGCATACAAACTCTTGCTGTCAGTTTTTATGTTACATGCCAGTTTTTGCTCATAGCTTCTTTTAGATTGTCTGATTTCAGTTGTAGCTGCATTAAGTGCCTCTTTGTATTTTGCATAGTCTTCTTCCTTTCTGGTACGCCTATAAACCCTCCACATAGTTTGTTTTAGCATTATTTTTCTAATTGCCTCTTTTGACAAGTGTTTCTTTCTACACCGTTTTCCTTGTTTTCAGAAGGGAACAAATTTATCAATGATACTCTCAATTTCATATTTTAGAATATTCCAACATTCAATTGCAGTCTTATCCATCAGCATGTTATTCCAATCTAGCTGTGCTAAGTATTTTCTCATATGTTTGTAGTTACCTTTGTGGAAGTTTCTCTTGTACGTTTTCTTATTTTTACTTTCTGATTTTACATTGATGTCAAAATGAATTTGATTATGGTCACTATTACCCAATGGTTCAAATATTTTTACATTGTCCACTAATTCTTGTTGTGATGACAAAACTATATCTAATACATTTTCTCCCCTGGTTGGTTCTAGTACGTGCTGAGTAAGAAAGCTATCCTGGATTAAACATAGAAATTGTTGATCCTCAATCCCTGTGCTCTCTAGAGAATTCCATTGTATGTGTCCATGGTTAAAATCTCCCATTATGATACATTCCCCTTTACTAACTTCCTTTATAGCGTTTTTTATTTTTGTGTTGTCCTCTTCGTTTATGTTTGGACTTCGGTAAACTAATCCAATAGTTAATTTTGAATTTCCTGAAACAATTTTGCACCAAACAGCTTCATCGCAATCTGCTTCCCTTTCTAGTTTTATTTCATAAGCCTGAATAGATTCTTTAACATATAAAATAACTCCCCCGCCCCTTCTTCCTATTCGATCTTTCCTAAACATTACGTATCCTGTCAGTCCTAATTCAGCATCTGTTATATCTATGTTAGCCCATGATTCAGTTATACCAATTATGTGAGGGTCAATATCTTCTACCATAATGTTTAATTCGTTTTTCTTATTTACTATGCTCCTTGCATTTAAACATACGCATCTATAACCTTTTTCAGAGATGATTTTCGGATGATTTGATATTGGTTTATCTGTGCTAGTGGCCTCTTGTTCTGCTTGAGACACCTCTAGGTAACCCCCCTGCACTTCTAGTTTAAAGAATGTTTACTTCCAAAAATATTTGTCATTGTACCCAAGTCGCTATCTACTGCTGCTGAAAGTTTGTCCGCGAATACTGCCGCCCCCTTTCCACTTAAATGAAGCCCATCCTTCATGTACATATCAGCCCTCCCAACAAAACTTCCCCATAAATCCACAAACCCAACTTCCTCTTCCCTACACAGCCTCTGGACTAACATGTTAATTGCCATCCCCCGACAATTTCGATATTTATGACCCCTCCTGCCCATTACAGGTAAAATCCCTGACAGTATTACCTGCTCAACCCGCGTCTGTTTTAGTGTTCTGACCAACTGCCTATATTTCCTAACTATGGCAGTTGTACCCTCCCTCTCTACGTTATTTGTCCCTACATGTACTAAAACAGATCCACCCTTGCCCGAGCCTACGATGTTTTTTACCCTCTCAGTTATCGCCTCTATTTTGGCTCCAGGCAAGCAGACCACCACATCATCTCCCTTGTTTAAGACTCTGTCGGTCTTCCTAACTATCGAATCCCCCACAAACACCCTCGCTCTCTTCCTCACCCCCTCTATCACTGCTGCAGAATAACTCTTCCTTTCGATCCCCTCCATCACATTCTGTCCTAGTAGTAGGTGCGTAACTGCAGATAAGGTTCTTAATGAAGACGACATTTTAAATAGGTGTTTCCAAGATTATGCCAATTAACGAACTGTTTTATATTGGTATTCTGCGCAAATTGCTTTTCATGTTATTGTTACTTTATCAATTCTTTGTCAAAATAAAATAATATTTTAATACGAAATTGTTATGACATTGGTTTACTGCGTAACACAAATAAGTTCTTACATAGCGCAGTATACAGTATGTAGTAACGCTCAATGCGCTATATTTTGCACCCCCTGGTAGACCTAACACTCCATCCTCTGGAGTATCTTATGCACCGCTGTATATTTTCAGGTACACATTTATACAGCAGAGTTAACTGGGACAACGAGGAGCAAAGTAAATTGCCCAATTAGAACGCGGACAACCACTTTCAATAAAGCCAAGTGACGATTTCATGGTGTTTCCCTCAATAAATATGACATTGAAATTATAACCGGTGACATTGTCATCATGAGTTATTTCAGCAGACATTGATGAGACTTACAGTAGATGTCATATATCATGTTGACCAAATCAAATAAAGGAATGTATAAGAGGTGTAAGATAGTATTTATATGAGATCATCATGCCCGGACAATTGAGTAAGGACACATTAACCAAAACCAAATGGCGTACGATCAATACTGTTTTGACTGACGGAAGTGAATATGTATTAGAAAATACTAAAACAGTAAAGAAAAAATGGGGACATATGTTAAAAGTTACCAACTAGTAAGCTCCAGAAAATTGTTGCGATTAATGCACTGTTCGCTATGAACAACCAACGCGTGGTGCAACATCCGTGGTGCAATAACCGTCAATTGTAGAGCGACTTGCAAGCCCATTGGTTATTCATCTGATATTGAATCACGTGACATCGCATTTATAAAGGCGCCCAAAGTAAAATATTAACTGCGCAACAGCACAAACATACAGACGAGCAATATACAGGTAAGTGACGATTTGACGTTTTAACAAATTTCAATACTGTAATAATATATTGTTTTTCTTATATTATCTTGTTTCTAAACAACTTTACAATGCTCAGTTTGTTCATACATAATACTACTTTAGGACATTATGTAATATTCTAATATATATTGGATATTTTCTAACTGATTTCAATTGTATACGTTCGATAGCATCACGTCGCCATCCAAGTAAATTTACTTGAACTACATAGCAGCATGTATACTATAACGCAGTTTGTGGTTGCGTTTATTTTGTTCCCACTGTTTCGTTTGCATGCTTCATATTTTTTTTGCGAAATTCCGCCGTACGAAGAGTAGTTATATATATATATATATATATATATATATATATATATATATATATATATATATATATATATATATATATATATATATATACGCACGTACGCACAAACACAGTCACGCGCACACGCGCGCACGCACGCACGTACACACAAACGCACAATTCACGCTCCAACACATATACACGCACGTATGCACACACATACGCACGCACGCTCACTTTACACATTACCTGGTAATTCAGGTATATGTTAATATAAATACTTTATATATATAAATATATATATATATATATATGTATATATATATATATATATATATATATATATATATATATATATATATATATATATATATATATATATATAAATTATCAATGTAATTAGTAATATATGTTTATTTAAGACACAAATGTATGCATGTATGCACGCGTTCATACATACATGCATACATGTATATATGCATTCATAAATACATACATACATACATACATGCATACATATATATTCAAAAACTCGTGGACGCAAGCACGATCCCACGAACGCACAAACACTGTCACGCGCTCACACGCGCACGCACGCACACACTAACACACACACGCACGCACGCACACGCACACACGATACTAACTTAATGTTGTTCGTCGTGTTTCGTAGGTGACAATTGTACAAGTAAAATGGCGAATGTACGTGGACTGCTGTTGTTGAGCCTCGTGTGCTTTCTGCTGTGTCAGGTAAAGTTAATATTATCATTACATTTGTTTAGAAATATGTAATTATGCACATTTATTTTAAAGTATATATGTTTCATACCTGTTCAGTAGATTGACCAGCTTGTTAGGAGAATGTGCTACATTGTGGAAAGCCTAGTAAAGCATTTGCGAGGATCGAAATATAACCAATGTTCGCCACATGTGCTTATCCTTTGTTGTTAAGCATATATATTATATTTTAGATGAATACATTTTCAACAACGTGTACTGCGAGTGCCTATGAAATCACAGTGTATTTTCATTGTTTAGATGATGTCACTGAGCGAAGCTTGCCTTAACAAGAAGTAAGTGACATAATCGAAGTGAGCCGATAAGAATCATTCGCACAGAAAATATATGTGACACTTGCGACACCCCCTCTTTTTCGTCAGCGATCATTAACGGAACCTCTTATGGTGTCGCATGATCAAGTTGGTGATCATATTGCAACTATTTCGGGTAAATTATGGGAATATCAAATTAACTAGCTGCATTTAATATCGCATCCGCATATTTCTATACCACAAACACGTTCTCCTCGTTTTGTCCACGCATATTTAATTGTTGTCTGAATAATTTTATGGTTGTTGTTTATTGGTGTCTTATGTTCTTGTTCAGGTGTGATTTTCCTAAGTGCCCCACTTTCTGCTGTCGTAAAGGGTCTACGTGCCTCAGCACCTGCAAGTGCAAGAATTATTTTGGGGTGCATCGAGTAAGCATTACATTTGAACGTACTGCTTAATGAGTCATTAAAGTTTTTGATAAGGATTACATTTGTACTTTTTTATATTTAAAGATATGTCGGGTTATTGCATGTTCCGATAACATTTTGTTTGGAACCACCTATGGTTAGTAGATTGCTAGTGGGCGCCATAGTCCGCCTATGTCCGTCATATATGAATTCTACAATTTGTTATGTGATAATAACTTTATATCTATATAGCCCAATTTCCTTCAGTTCAATGCGCAAATACATGTACTGTATTCACATTGCCTCCCACCCTTCCTTCCGATATGCCGATATTGAAAGTTGCCAAATTGGGCAAATTGCCGAAAATAATTTTGCAAATACTATTTATCAAACTGTCAAATTCACTCTCGTCACACGGTATTTTTTGTTTCAAAGCCACACGTTTATTTCAGGCATGGAAGTGTTGAGTGAGCTCCAGCAAAGAAATTCCATCTCAAGTCTGCCGCAGACAGCATGACACCTGTCTTAGAGCGTCCGTGGAGTACATGAAAGCGCCGTGTACTTCGTCCGGCCAAACAACGTACAGCTTCTACTAATATCGTATAACTGACTCAAAGATACCGCTAGTAACTTGTATTATTTCAACCAATATGACTACGCAGGAAAAAACAGTTGTGATTATATTTCGAAATGTTACATTTGTCCTTTGATAACATATGTTTATCGTCATATTAAAGTTTCTTTCTCTGAATAGTTGTCGTGTTTCTTTAGAAGCATTCACCTGTTTGTACTGAATGCCGCACTTAGTAAGCAGAAGACATACACAGGCTGCTGGGCTTGCACAACCGACATTAGACACTCAACGAAGGTTCTCCTGACAAACCAGCATTGTTTGTTGACATTACTTGTGCATTGATGCAAAGCGTTTTATTAGCATTACTACTGAATAAGATGTATAATCCATGGCAATTCATCTTAATAATACAATAATTAAAAACATAAGCTGGATAGCCTAGCGCGGTGCAACATGTCTGTGAGTTACATTACATCCTTGCATAAAATCAAAATGCTTTTAAAACTATGAAAATGTGCAGTTAAAACTTAAATATATAATAGTGTAATCAGTTTGTGTGTTAAAACAATTGATGCTTTTATTTATTTCAGTTTCAAAAGTTCCTACTTTAGAGTTAGTGAGTCCGCGATATATTTGTTTCCATTTTTCTTCATGGGATATGAGACAGAAACCAGGTGAAAGGACCAGCGACTTTTAATTATTGTATATTCAGAAAGACAAAGACAATGTTGGGTGAACGAAATTGCCCAATTCTCGAAACGGTAATAGGTGGTTTCTAAACTCCGTCCACTCGACCGAATGTGCACTACCACATAGACAGCGCGCAATTTAATTAATAAAGATAAATATTGTAATTTTAGAGTACTTAGCTTTACATTTATATTATGTGTAGTACATATATTGTGTTAATGTTAGGGTCATTCATAACATCATCTCAGTAGTATAATGACACGTTTCGAGATCGTCTTCAGGATCGTCTTAAGAGTATTGGCCAAGCGTCTTAGGAACTTCAACAGGAACATCAACTATCAAACCAATTAGGTCAAAGGTAAAACTAATAAAATCAAAGGTCAAATTAAATAAGCAACATTTCAAATAATCAGGTCAAATTAATGAGGTCAAATTTCGTCGTGGCGTTACGGGGAATGGCAAACCATGTGCGCAACGCTTATAGAAAGAGTACCAAACTTGAACTTCGTAGAAGGCTTATCGAACGCATCGATGTTCGACCCAAATACGAAAAGCTTGGTGAATATAGACGACCTCATGGCAGAAACAGACGGTAGGTTCACGACCATGTTCATTAAAAAGAATCATCACGCCAACACATCCGACCTCTATCAAGTGCAGAGCCTGTTCCCAAAAAAAAACAAGGAGAGTCGCACCATCAGTCGAATTGCGCAATACATGGTGCTGTTCAAGAATCCGCGTAATGGCCAGACAGGTGTAACCAGGTTGCGTGAAATCCGTGCAAAAGTCGTTCAAAGACGCGACGTCGGTTCCGTACGGCAAACAGTTGATCGATCTGAATCACGGGAAGACCTCTTTACGGACGACGTCGTTCAGTACATCTACCTGACGGGGACTTAAAAGAACAGTCGAGGCACTCTAGTCGGCATTTACGATATGTCGGAGTGCGTGAAAATACACGCGTTGTGTCTGCAGATGTTCGCGAGAAACAAGAACGCGAAATTGAAGATAGCCATCATCGTCCAGGCCGACAGTGGTTTGATATGTAGTATCACTGAGTGCGCGTATAACATTATAAAAAGGAACGTTCGATTGACGCAGAAGCAGAAGTCAAAGCTACGACGGTACAGAAAGCAACTAGGAGCATTGGTGAAGAAAGCAACTGGTGTGGCGTGTCAGAGAGCGATCATACAAACCGGTGGTGTTCTACCGCCATTGCTAGTTCCGATGGAGCACACCATGAAAATGGCCTTGGTGGACCCGCGGCTGTTGGAAGCCGTCCGACTGCAAACGCCTACATGTACGGTCGGAAACATGTTGCGAAGAATCGACAACAAAACGAAAGCGATCATCACTCGAACGGATTTGCGGGAGAAGGTAACGCTGGACAATCAGCTCTTGGATCGCTACGACGACATGAACGATATACGCGCGCAACGACCGCCAGGAGTGAGCGTGGTGAAAGACGGGACGACGCAAAAAGAACGTGCCGCAGGAGTAGCGCGGGAACGGTACCGGAAGAGTCAGCAGCTGTAGATCGTGCAGTAGCCGATATCGCGAACAGCGTCCCGAAAACTCTGACAAAGAAACCCAAGTGATTGGTGGAAAGACTTTAAGCCGACATCAAGGCGGAATGGAACGATCGAGGCGAATGTGTGTGCTTCGGCATGGCTATGACCGGAATCAACATGGTAGATCTCGTGAACGATGTTCTGAGACAAAGAAAGAAGCCTGTGCCGACGGGGTGGCTACTATTCGCGCGACACCTCAAGCAACTCAACGTACCGAACTATCTGGTCGGCAACCCCCATCGGTGGCAATATATGCATCTAGCGGAGCAGTCACGTCGAACGAGCCGCATTCGCCACCGCCAATCATCAATACCACCGTTGGGACGTTTATTGAAGAGTCGCACACGTCGCAACGATGCAGTAGTGTATCATGGACGTGATTGTATATAGTGTTTTGTGCGGCGTGCTGTACACCGTCACGCGCGTATAGACTATCATCCGAAAGATTCGCACTTACACCTACCACCACCACCAAAAACACCACCACCACCACCACTAGGCCTTCTATTAAAGAACTGGAAGCAGCGTAGACGCAACATTTTACTATGACAAAACTAGGATACCGAACGACCATCACCATTGTAGGAGTGTCAGTGGTGGTGGGTATGGTACTGTATATCGCCGCGCTCGTCCGTAGACAATGCATTAGTTATGTGGTATCATGGTGCGAAGGAGATGTAGCAGGGTGGCATGTGTCGACACCAATCCGACGCGATGGGACACCGCAGAAACATGGTAATAAAACGCATCTACTTCACTCCTAAACGTGTCGGTAGTTACGGCGGTGTCGGTGCGTTGATGCGTGTCGTGCGAGTGACCGCGAAAAGGTACATGTCAAATTGGAGCGAGAAGATCTTCACGATACGTGAAGTTCCCGCCTTCGATCCACCAGTGTACCAGTTGGTCAACGATCTTGGTGAGGTGATGGACGGAATCTTCTACGAACATCAACCACAGAAAGTATCGGTCTCGAAAGATAAATTGTACCGCGTGCAAAAGGTGCTGCAGCGACGGATGGTGGGGAAGAAGACACGAGTGCTGGTGTCCTGGTCCGTGTACCCCTCGTCGCTCAACAGTTGGATCGACGCGAGCGCACTCTTCAAGTATAAAGGGTAACCGCACGCGTTACCTGCTCAACGGCGTCAACGTGAAGATCCGTCGAGTGCGAAGCAAGGACGCTTTCGCGCTGGTGGCAGGTGGCAACGATCTCTGTTACAAAATAAATATCGTCGACGCCGCCGTGTTCGCGAGAAAGGCCACATTGAATATGACCGTACAGCTGGCCCACGCGGCCTCGCTTGAAACGGGGATGGTCAAGTTCCAGCTGCGTCGCGTTGTCTGCAAGGTGTAATCGATATCGCAAGCCGTCGTCTCATGTCTCGTACGCTCGACAACCTGTATCTCGGCACCTTGCCGAAACGAGTTGTGTTGTGTTGCATCGACAATGACGCTTACAACGGCACTTACAACAACAACCCAGTACCCCACGCTTCCCTTTGAAATAGGTGAGTGAAATAGGTGACTTGCTCAGTACTTCCGTGCTGTACGTACGGTACGTACGTACGGTGCACCCGAAGCAATAGTACGTCTTGTTGTACAACCCGATGAAACCGTCGCCGCACCATTTTAAACTGCCCGGGTGTTCATTTGTTGTAATATTTTGTGGAAGACGCAGAACGGGGCTGAGGTGAGCCACGGGCGACAGGTTGGTCGGCATCGCACTTAGTCTTACTCGTGTTCGGAGCAACACTCCCACGGAAGCCATTCGCCTATGTACCAGAAGAAATGCACGCATTTCGCCGTGGACACAAGATCGTCAACGTACTCACCAGCCAAACGATGTACGCCAAATCTGTTTCCACCCCGCAGTATTGAAACAGTGGTCGATCGATGTACCTAGCGATTAAATCGTGATAGAACTGCTGCATACGTTCCTTCGCGTATTGATAGACGAAGTACCCGACATGAAGGGGCTGTCCGTGTGTCACGGTTCTCTTGTTCATTCCGATATCGGATGCCTTGCAAGTTCCTATCTCGGTGCAGTTGTTCACGTTTCGATGTCGGTCCAGAGTGGTCAACTTCTTCTCGTAATCCGAATTATCGTGTAGTTTCATGGTGTCCGCGATGATGTTCTTGTCGGGATTGACATCGTCCTCGCGGCGGGCTGCATCTCGGCGAAACGGATGCGCATTTCCGCCGGTACGTGGACTTCACATTTCGACCAGACCGAACAGACTATCGGCTGTTGCGTTGGTTCCCATTCACAAAGATGGAAATCTGCGTCGCCAGTATTGTCATAACGCGTTGAAAACTGAATGTACATACATACACACATACATATATACATACATACATGCATACATGCATACATACATACATACATACATACATACATACATACACACATACATACATACATACATACATACATACATACATACATACATACATACATACATACACACATACATACACACATACATACATACATACACACATACATACATACATACATACTTTTCCATCTCTGTCATGAGCAACCAATCGTTTGGAGCTTAATAATGGGTAATTTCTAACATATGTCCCCATTTATTATTTTTCTATTGTCAATCTCATCAAGTGTGATGACAGCATTCATGATATCACTGCCATTATTTATAATTTGAAAGTCATATTTACTGTGGGAGACGAAATCCTCAGTTATAGGGTTGCTCGCGTTCTAATTGGGCAGTTTACTTTACTCTACGTCGTCAAAGTTCACGCTATTGCATAAATGAGTACCTGGAAATATATTTACAGTTGCCACTTGAGATGTCTTTGTCCAGGACGCAGCTGGGGGACGGTGCCTTCTCCATTGCTGCTCCCCCATTGTTGAACAATATTACACTTGTTCTTTGCCAGGCTCCCTCGATTGGTAACCTTCAAGAAACAAGTGAAGACAGACTTGTTCACTCCAGATTCTATATTAAATTAGTTTGAGCGTTAATGATTAAACAAAATGAACTAATGAACTCGGAAAGCGCCTTTGAACAGCTAAAACTGAAAAGGGCGAAATATAAATATGCGGGATTGATTGTATGAATACACAATGATATATAAAATACATATCGCACACTATTTAGCATGTGGCGGATTGATTCCCCTACAAGTCGAGTTGGTGCCGGAAGGAACATCTCTGCCAGGTCCGCCAGGGGTGGAGTGTAAGTTTAGCCAGGAGGTGGAGTGTAATATCTGCCAGAGGGTGGAGTGTAAGGTCTGCCAGGGGACGGAATGTAAGGTCTGCCAGGGGGTGGAGTGTAAGGTCTGCCACGGGTTGGAGTGTAAGGTCTTCCAGATGGTGGAGTGTAAGGTCTGCCAGAGGGTGGAGTGTACGGTCTGCCGGAGAGTGAAGTGTAAGGTCAGCCAGGAGGTGGAGTGTAATGTATGCCGTGGGGTGAAGTGTACGGTCTGCTAGGGGTTGGAATGTAAGTATGCCAGGGGGTAGAATGTAAAGCGCTTTGATCGTTCCTATATTCTGAATATTGCACTATGTAAAAACTTATTATGTATAAAACAAATTTTATAGCAATTTCGTATTATAATATAAGTTTGTTAATATTACTTTATTTTGACAACGTATGTATAAAGTCACGTTAACATTACACGATAAATGAGCAAATTGCACAGAATACCAACATAAAACAGTTCGTTAATTGCCATAATCTTGGAAATTCCTATTTCAAACGTCGTCTTCAGTAAGATCCTTAATCACGTAGTCGCTGTTTTTCTGCCATTGTGAACGGTGACTTGGATGGGATGCCGCGGCGGTTGATGTGACATTTTGATGGATAACGAACATACCGCCTATACCTTTTGATCTTCACTCCGCTTCGGAACGGCATCATAGGAACGCAAATGTAGCGCCGAAAGGCTGCACATTTCCATATGTCCATAATTTGAATCTGCCTGTTTGTTATACTCCTTGTTGCGGCACTTATGCGAAATGTCTGCCACTTGTAAAGACCAGGATCGTAACCTGCTTATCAAAGACATGCTGACAGTTGAGATGCGAATTATGTTCTTGACATAGAGCTCTTGTCGGCGAAGATAACGAGCGGTCCCGCTGGTGAGCCGCGAGTGTGTCAGTAAATACATGTGTGGGCCAATGGGCCTGCTAACTTTATGGTGTTTGGCATGCCTGATCGTGAGTCACAGAGAAGTTTTCTTCGCGCCATTGTGCCCTGGCACAATTTCTAAATCACTACATTATATTACATCTTCGACTAGCACACCCGCCCGTACAGTAATTTATCCGATTCTCAAGAATCCATTAAGTGCTAGCATATGCTTTGCGGCCACACATGGTTTTGTAAAGTTGACAGGAATTACTACTTTAGTCGCACTAATAAGTTGACCTAACATTGGCCGCCTTAAATCAATTGTATTTGATTTTTCATGTATTCCTACTAGCATAACGTAGAAGTTCTCTGCTTGACCAGCCAACCCAACTATTTTGTGGTTGTAAGATATAGCTGATATTGTTGACAAGATAGTCGAGGAAGCATAATTTGCTGCGAACACGTGTGTAAGGAATCCTGCAAGATTACTGCGTAAGTTTTGGAAGGTCCTAGTGCAGGGCAGACCAATATGATATACCTGCGCAACATGTTTACACCACGCCTATAAGCCGCACGGGTCGTCGGTGCTAAATATGATATGATTAGTTGGTGCTGTAGGCTAGCAGCATTTCTGGATTCAATGGAGCTGGTATTAATGCTGGAATGGAATCTAGCCAATGAGCTATCTGTCTGGCTTTTTCGATCACCGAGGAGGCCGCTGAGCAGAGCATCCACGTCACTCTCACAGCGGTACTGGTCGACGGCATTGGCACAGACCGATGAGATGTCGACACGGGTAGTGGGCTCGCTCGAGCAGGTCGCATCATTGGCAACGTCTTTGCACATGGTGGCAGCACTGTCTATGTCGATGCTGACAGTAGGCGCCCCGACTGACGCATGACCGCAGCAGCAGTCGCCTATGAACTGACAGCGGACGTCAAAGCAGCTGCTATGGGTTCTTCAGACATAATGACACTCGCTGCTCTACGAGGCAGCTTCCCTGTGTGCATCCGCGTGACGTGCTTCGGTACTGGTCGCTTCTTAGGAGGCATCTGCAACATTGCCAAATAAACCGCAGCAATATTGTCAGAGAAATAAATATACTGTAAGGTGGAAACAATACCTATACATGGATAAAGATGCATAATAGTCTTTGACTGCATAATTGTATGCGCTCCATACAACACAGAGCTGCAACATCGTCTTCTATTTGACGACTAGGCCTACACATATTAATAAAACCAAGTTGAATGATGTGTCAAGGCTACGACAATAGAATAACAGTATATCAAATAATTAATGCAAAGTTCAATACATAGCCAACATGCGGTAAAATCAAATCAATGGCTGGATACGTATAAGTTTGCTATACAAAATTAAACATTTATATAACTCAAGACTACAAATCGGTAGTATCGAATTTGAATCTACTTACATTATCCATATGATTGGAGAACAATCCAATATCTAACAACAAGTGGAAATATAAATCAGTGGACACATCCACACATATCATGACTGCCATAATGAAATAAAATTCAGTATCTCTACAACTTGACACTGCAAATCGATAAATATCGAACTGGAAACTATTTAACAATTATACATATAATTGGACAATAATCCAACATCAACCAACGGGTGGTAAAATGAAATATCAGTGGAAGTAATTGCCGTGTCTGGAAACTGGTTACTTCAGTCAGTTCTGATTAATCATCAACCTAAAGTGTGTTAAATGCTTAAATACATCAGTCTATTCTTATATTTTAATATTACATATGGTTTGCTGTGTAATTATGGCAATTTAAGAGTAGCTACATGAATTGCTTATTTAGCGCTGCAATATATTCAGCTACCATCAATCTGGTACACATAGTAATCTCATTTAGCACAAAAAGGACACAATATGCTGCATTCATGATGCCGCATTAGTGAAATTATGGAAATTTACTTTTATTACATAGTTTATAAAAAAAAATACCATTGTGGTATATAGGAATTGAAGATTGGAGGGTTCGCCTGATCAACATGAATTGGTATCCGCGACCAACAATTTATCTGATTAAGACGAACATCGCAACGCAGTTACAACATTCTCGCGAGGACCTGTCTGCGTTGCTACGAATAAAATCAATGATATTTATTAATGTAATGTTTTACCGATTTACCCGAACAATGCATATTTTTTTCTCATCATTAAATATTGACTAATAGTCAAACAACCCTGTTATTTCGTGCTGCAAATAAATACATTCATTTGTTTCGTTTATCTTAATATAATAAGCGCGGGCGTATAGCAAATGTGTTAAGTTGCGCATTTTAGCACAACGTCAATAGGAAATGATTCCGTCTCAGCCATTTTGATTCTACTAAACGTATGGTTTTGTTGTGTGTGATTTTGTTAAGGGCTGTCTATTGTAGTTTCGTTCATTCAAATAATAAAGTTAGTTTGCACCACATTTCCCACAAAAAAGTTTTATATAATGTTACTCCAAACGATGAAGTACAATAACTTAATTTATTATTGTGATCGATTAACGATTAATCGATTCTTATATAGCGCAGCATACAGTATGTAGAAACGTTCAAAGTGCTTTACACTCCACCACCTGGCAGACCTTACACTCCATCCCCTGGCAGAACTTACACTCCATCCCCTGGCAGAACTTACACTCCACCCCTTGGCAGACCATACACCCCACCCAATGGCAGACATTACACCCCACCACCAGCAATCAGCCACGCAGTAAATACTGCGCGAGAGGTATTTTATACATCAACATGTATTCAATAATCCATTCCCATATATTTGTTAATCGCCCTTTTCAGCTTTAACTGTTCAAATGCGCTTTCTATGTTAATTAATTAATTAATATAAAACCAAATCCTAAATACTGAAAACAAATGTAATTCAGTAATATTAAACATTATCATATTGTCTTCGAAAACCATTAACACTCCAGCTAACTTAATCTAGAAACGGAGAAGGCTTTGTCCCGCATCTGCGTCCTGGACAAAGGCTTCTCAAGTAGCATATGCAACTATATTGCAATGTACTCATTTATGCAACATAGTGAACTGGGATGACGTGGAGCCAAACAAAATGCCCAATTAGAATGCGAGCAACCGCTTTCTATAAAGTAAACTGAGGATGTCATGGTATCTCCATCATTAAATACGGCTTCAAATTTATAATCAACGGCAATGACATCATGAATGCTGTCACCATGCTTGATGAGACTTACAATAGATGCCATATATCATGTTGACCAAAAGAAAATGAAGAAATGGATAAGGGTGTTAGAGAGTATTTATATGAGCTCACATTGACTGGAACCATGGGTAACGACTAACTGGAAATTATAGAACAGAACAATATAGGATAAAAATATAGGATATAAGATTAATACTATTTTACCTGACGAAAGCATATTTTGTCCGTAAAAATATCATCATGAAAATTATATTTTTAATAAGGGTCAACGTGTTTAAACCATTATGATAATATATAGTTATGTCATGACTGTAGCAATATAATTGATGAAAATATGACCAAACCCTGTTTAACTTTAGAATTCACGCGGAATCTTTCCCAATGTAATTAAGTAATTGTTGTATTGACTCGTAAAAGTCCCTGGTGTCTGACAATGTCACCAAAATAAGTGACAGTTTCTATCACCTCGACGTTAAGTAAGCCTAACTACTTGCAAGTACAATGTGAACTAGTTGCATATGAATAAGTTGAATAAAGCAACACTAAATCGGGACATATGTTAAGAAATACTCAATAGTAAGCTCCAGACGATTAATTGCTCATGATAGACATGGAAAGTATGCATGTACATAAAGTTATCAACACGTTACGACGGCGCTACATAAGACTTCTTTATTGTATTGTATTGTATTTTAATATTTATATATAATTTTCCTGTTAAAGCAGACTTACACATTTGTTGTCAATTTCCAAAATACATTATCAAGGAATATAATCAAAATGGTTGACCATGGCGGTGAGGCTTATTTGGGAAATTATGTCAGAGTAGCATTTACCGGAGGTACCTGATTTGTTTTAATGAGATCGCCCGGTTGCAGTTTGGTAGATATGTATTTTGCAGAGACGTTAAATTGACCTCCTCCAATACGCTGCTTATATGTCCAGATAACTATAAATGTTCACTGCATAAAAAAAGAATGTGTCCGGTTTACCTTTACGTCACTAATTTGGGAATGTTAATTACAGTATAGCATGTGCGAAGACAGCGCGCAGTGGTTTCCTATGGCGTAGGCGTTGCAACAACTGTATCCTCAATGACTACATCAACGCGGCTTCAATATTGCAGCATACTGTTTCCCAAGACTGGTTTTTATTTAAATGAAATTACTAGTTGAATTTGATTGATGGTAGTTGGATATATTGACAGCATTAAATATGCATTTAAATATAATTACTTTTATACTGTAGTAGTTACAGAGCAAACAACATTTAATATTAAAGAGAGAACTTTGAAGCATGCGAGATTGATAATTTGAAATTGGCTGTTCTACAACTTTCTTTTGTTGTATCCAATTACTCTATAGCGTGGCTTGTGATAAAATAGTCGCTCTACTACATGACTCTCGACACATACGAGCACTGTCTTCCTATGGCGTAGGCGTTGCAATAATTGTAACCTCAAAGACTACATTAACGCGGCGTCAATAATGCAGCATATTGTTTCCCAAGCCTGTTTTTTATTTAAGTGAAATTACTAATTTAATTTGATTGATGGTAGCTGGATATATTGACAGTATTAATTATGCATTTAAGCATAATTTCTCTTAAATTGCAATAATTTCACATCAGGCAATTTTAATATTCAAAGAACAGTATATATTGCTGCATTTGAGCATTTAGCGTACTTTCAGTTGACGATTAATCAAAACTGACAGTAGTAAAAAAGTTCCAAGACACCACAACGACAATTATCTTTCGAACCAAGTCAATTATTTAAATGAGTTTCTTACTTGGATGCATTTAATGTACTAAATGTATATAATTTAAAATAATTACACTTAAATGCAGTAATTACATTGCAATCACCGATCAGTATCCCAATACCAGTTTTTTCTAAACTATGGCATTTAAGCATTTAAGTCATTTTACGTTGGTGCATGCATTTAAATTTAATTATCTTATAATGCAACAATTACAGAGCAAACAACGTTTAATATTCAAGGGACAACTTTGAAGCATGCGAGATTGATAACTTGACATTTGCTGTTCGACAACTTTCATTTGATGCATCCAATTACCCTATTATAACATGTCTTGTGACAACATAAACGCTTTATTACATGACTCTCGACACATACGTTATTGTTACGTTCATGTAATTATGATAGCGATCAAGACGTGTTTGTGATGCGGCATTTAAACGGCCTAGCAGTTGAAACAATTATTGTGTTGTTACGTTCCTTCTACTTCTATAGATGTGTCTGTGAACATGTTCAGTGTTTATGCTAATGCATAATAATTGTTGCATATGATTATCCATTAGTGTGGATTGTGTATATGTAGCGTAATAGCGTACGTGTGGATTACCGTGCAACAAGTGGTAGTTTTTTCACTTAAATAACCCACACAATTGTTCAGCACAACATTTCAGTATCATAGTCGCGGTATTGTGAATTATAAGTTGTCGGACAACATTAATTTGAAATACGTGAGAATGCTGTCTGATAATTCGAAATTGGCTATGGTGAATGCTTGTAAAGAAACAGGAACAATATTCAGTGAAAGAAACTTTAATTAAAAAAATATATATTACAACTGTTTTCGCTATGTAGTCATGTTGGTTAGAATAATCCAAGTTAGTAACGATATATTTTAGTAATTTATTCGACATTAGTAGAAGCTGTACGATGTTTGGTCGTGCCCGGTACACGGCGCTTTCACGTACTCCACGGTCGTTCTAAGGCTATCTACATCTGATTTGAGACGGAATCTCTATTCTGGAGGTCACTCAACACTTCACTGGCTGAAATAAATAGTGTGACTTTGTATAAAAAAACAATACGTTACAGGATATAAGTAGAAGCTGTACGTTGTTTGGTCGTACGGAGTACACGGCGCATTCATGTACTCCACGGTCGCTCTAAGGCAGGTATCATGCTGCCTTCGGCAGACTTGAGGAGGAATCACTCTGCTGGAGCTCAGAAATATAACAATAAAACAAGTACTTTAGCAAAGCTAACATGTTGTTAATACAGCTCTATTATGATGGAATATGAATATTAACACAATACAATGTCAGGCATGGGTCGATTTGTCATCAAACAAAGGAAAATAATGTCTACAGAGACTCAACAAATACCAGCAAATACCAGATTTTCCTGATATTCCAATTCGAAGAAAAGCAAAATGTATACCGCAACTGTTCAAATCAATGTATTTAAGGGCTCACCTGCTTACACATGGAAAAGGTATGTCATATCTTAACAAAAATAATCACCTCATCCTGATCAAGTTGACAGTGAATTATATTTATGAAAAGGTCACACATGACATAATATGCTTTTTGTATGACCGAAAACATGGTAGCAAGATCATCTTAGAAATGCTGAGTTATTTTACGGTAAGTTCCATGGATAATTTTAATTATATATATTTTTTTATTTATTCTGATAAACAATATATAAAATTATGCAACGAAGCAGTTTGGCTGAACAATTTGTTATAGAAATGTGGTTTTACCTTTACAGAATAAATAAATTGTTTAAACGTACACACATGGCAAAAATCACATTGTTTAAAAAATATTACTATTTGTTCAGCTAAACCGCTTCATTTTACAATTGTGTTTATTATTTGTTAGACTAAATAAATAAAAAAGACGTATTTGAAATTCAATATGCAATGGGAATTCCCACAAAACCTGTTTTAGAAAGTTGTTCCAACTTGAAGTCAGTTTCCGAACCATCTCCACCACGGTAGCAGCGGACTTGTCTCCCCAAAGCCGAACTGTAGTAAGGGGCCTCCATGGGACTCTCGCAGTTTAGCAGCTGAACATTGTGGCAGATGGCAGCGACTTGTTTTAGGTGGGCCGACAATTTGAAGGAACTTGCAGTCGTCCATGGTCATTGTTCATGCTATGCTAGTGTAATGGTACAATTACACGATCCGATACCGTAGGCATATTTTTTACCATGCTGTCAAAAGTTTCGGTTGACAGCATGATTAATGTTTTGGATAACGCAAAATAATGCAGTCGAGACGTCTGCCATCTTGGCTCTTGCCATGCAGATCAAAACAACCATCAACATGTAACAAGACCGCTGATAGCGTTAAATATCAGAAAGTCCGCAAATCACCATACGGACCAATTATGCCATCGTATACGCACTGAAGTATTATTCGCGTGTTGTTTAGATACTTGTTACTAAAAAAATGAAACGAACATTTAGTCATTAGAAGAAAAAATAACGACTTTAATATTTTTATTTGCTATTCCAATTTACGTAGGGTCGGCTTACCGGAAACACACCTATTTTTTAGTATACCTAATTCCCATAACTCTTAAGGATCGTTGGGGCACAATTTATGACTTTCAAACCAGCTCTCTCCACGTTTCCCTGTTCTCGACAGCCCTCTGGGTGTCAGCGAACTCCATTCCTGTCCATTATTTGATGTTGTCTTCCCACCTCTTCTTCTGTCTACCTCTTCGTCCCCCCCTTACGGTACCTTGCAAGATAGTCTTTGCAAGGCCAGATGATCATGATACATGACCGTACCACTTCAGTTTACTCTTCTTAACTGTTGTAAAAAGGTCGTCATATGGTCCGATGACTTGTTTGATCTTGTTGCGGACAGCTTCGTTAGTAACATGGTCTTTGTATGATATGCACAAGATCTTCCGAAAGCATCTCATTTCCATGGCTTGTATCCTCTTTGGTAGATCTGCTCACAGGGTCCATGTTTTAGAAGCGTACAGAAAGATGGACATGACAAGGGAGCGCATCAGCCTTATTTTCGAACTGACAGTGATGTTTCTGTCGTTCCATAAGGGTTTCAACCTATTTAGTGCTGCTGTTTTCTGTGCAATCCTGGCAAGTATCTCAGGTTTGGAACCCTCATCTGTGATAATTGATCCCAAGTACCTGACGTTTTTTACTGTATCAAGTCTCTGTCCATTAACTTTGATTTCTGTGCTGATGCCTTGTATGTTGTTCGTCATCAGTTTGGTCTTTTTGGCACTGATCTCCATGCCGTATAATGTAGATGTTTTCTCGAGGCGCTCCACCAAATTGGCTAGTTCTTTTTCATATCCTGCTATGCCGTCGAAACGAAGATTTGTGATTGTCCTGCCTCCAATGCTGACAGTGCCTTGATGGTTTCCAAAAGCATCAGTCATGATCCTTTCCAGAAAAAAATTAAGAGCGTTGGTGACAGTAGGCATCCTTGCCGAACTCCGACTTTTGTTCGAAACCAGTCTCCTATGCTGTTGTTGAAGATTACTGCACTGGTGACAAGCTTGGAGCCAATGCTGTACGTCCTCATGGTTGCCCATAGAGCCGCATGCCATACCTTATCAAAGGCCTTCTTGAAATCTTTGAAGATATGAAGGTATTTCTCGCAAAGTATTCTAAGGTTGAATATATATTCACTGGTGCTCCATCCTGCTCAACAAACCGCTTGTTCTTCAGCGATGATCTCTTCTGCCTGATGTTTGAATGTGTTGAGTAGGATCTTCAACATGACTTTGCTCGGGTGGCTGATGAGGATGATTGTTTTGTAATTTTGGCACATCTGTACGATGCCTTTTTTGGGAAGTGTGATGAGCAGTGACTGAGCCCATGGGGTGGGCCATTCTCCTGCCTTCCATATCTTGTTGCAGATTTCTGTAAGTGTGGTAATCAAGGTTTTTCCCCTAGCCAGTTCTGCTGGTATGTTAACATTCCAGCTGACTTTCCTTTTTTGAGAGACTTTACTGCAGTCTCCACTTCCTCACGAATAATGGGGTAGTCGCCTCTTCAGTATTCTGTGGAAAATTTAGTACAACTGGGTCTCCGTTGGTGTTGTGTCTGTACAGTTCTGGGCAGTATTCTGTCCATCGATTGACGATCTGATGTTCTTCTGTCAGGCATTTCCCTTATTTGTCTTGAATAGTGGTAATTATCCCTTCTTCACTGATGTCAGGTCTTTTCATGACAGCCTAATTCATCTAATTATCTATGCACCCACAATTTGGACGTATATATATATATATATATATATATATATATATATATATATATATATATATATATATATATATATATATATATATATATATATATATATATATATATATATAAATAATATATATATATATATATCCTCTTCTCTTCTTCTCTTACGCTTAATCCTCTTGGCCCCTTCAGGAGCATATGGCGTCAACCATGTTTCTCCACCTCACTCTCTTCTGGGCTATAGCTTTGACCTCTTGCCAGGTGACCCCCACTTTTTCAAGATCTTGTAGTGTGGAGCGTCTCCAGTTTTTTTTTTTTGCATTCCTTGTCTTCTTTTTCCTTGTGGGTTATAGTCCAGTGCTTGTTTGGTTGTATTTGTTGGATCTTTTCTGAGTGTGTGGCCAATCCAGCTCCATTTTCTCCTCTTGATTGTAGTGCTTATTTCTTCCTGTTTGGTTTTCTTCCAGAGCTGTTTATTTGATATTTTGTTAGGCCACCATACCTGAAGGATGTATCGGAGGCGACTGTTGATGAAGACTTGGAGTTTGTTGTTGAGAGACTGAGTAGTTTTCCACGTTTCACAGCCATAGAGAAGAACTTGTTTAACGTTGGTGTTGAAAATGCGGATCTTAGTGTTTATGGATAGTTGGGAAGAGAGCCATACAGGGCGTAGGGTTCTGAAGGCATGGCGAACTTTATTGATGCGTAGCTCCACATCTTTGTCAGCTCCACCATTTGTACTGATGTTGCTCCCGAGGTAAATGAAGTCTTGTACTTCCTCAACAGTACCACTTTCTAGTGAGATGGGTTCGACTTTCATCACCTTTGTCTTTCCCACATTGATCTTAAGACCCAGCTGGCTGCTTTTTTCTTGAAGCCTTTCTGTTTTTTGTTGCATGTGTTTATGGGTTTCCGAGAGTAGTGCTAGATCATCTGCAAAATCCAAGTCTTCTAGTTGTGAGAAAAAGTTCCACTGGATCCCAGTACGATGGTGTTATGTGGATCTTTTCATTGTCCAGTCTATGGCTATCAGAAAGAGCAGTGGAGATAGCAAGCAGCCCTGTCGTACTCCAGTTCTAATCTGGAAGCCTTCTGAAACTTGTCCATTAACGATGACATGACCAGTGAAACCTTCGTGCATGTTCTTTATTAGGGTTACAAATTTTGTGGGTAAACCATAATGCCTCAGGAGCTTCCATAGAACTGTCATATATATACTATCAAATGCTTTATCGAAGTCCACAACATCATGGGTGGATCCAAACACTGACAAAAAAGTGTTCAGTTTCCCTATAGGACACTATTTGGCAACACTTCTAGTCATTCGAATTTGTGGTCAGAGAGGTCTAAGTTATACTTTAGATCACTCGTATGTTACCATCTGCACAATATTTACACCTTAGCTGCACCGACAGCGTACATCTTGTATTGTTAACCTTTTTTTGAAATATTGTATAACCTCTAAGCTTCAGGTGTTATCGTTTTACGTGAACAATTGAGCAGCGTAGCTCCACCTGGGGATCAAACGTGAAATAATTTAGAATATTTTTAAGTGGAGTCCAGCTACGCTGTAGGATGTCTACTTGAGACAGTCATAACAAAGTTGGAACTGTGCGTCGCCAATATTGTCATAACGCGTTGAAAACTGTACATACATACATACATACATACATACATACATACATACATACATACATACATACATACATGCATGCATACATACATGCATACATATATACATACATACATACATACATACATACATTTTTACATATATACATACATACATACATACATACGCACACTATTTAGCACGTGGCTGATTGATTCCCTACAAGTCGAGTTGGTGCCAGGTTCGCCAGGGGTGGAGTGTAAGGTATGCCAGGGGTTGGAATGTAAGGTCTGCCAGGGGGTGGAGTGTAAGTTTATCCAGGAGGAGGAGTGTAATATCTACCAGAGGGTGGAGTGTAAGGTCTGCCAGGGGGCGGAATGTAAGGTCTGCCACGGGTTGGAGTGTAAGGTCTTCCAGAGGGTGGAGTGTATGGTCTGCCAAAGGGTGGAGTGTACTTTCTGCCGGAGAGTGAAGTGTAAGGTCAGCCAGGAGGTGGAGTGTAATGTATGGCGTGGGGTGGAGTGTACGGTATGCTAGGGGTTGGAATGTAAGTATGCCAGGGGGTAGAATGTAAAGCGCTTTGAACGTTCCTATATTCTGAATATTGCACTATGTAAAAACTTATTATGTATAAAACCAATTTTATAGCAATTTCGCATTATAATATTAGTTTGTTAATATTACTTTATTTTGACAACGTATGGATAAAGTAACGTTAACATTACACGCTAAATGAGCAAACTGCACAGAATACCAAAATAAAACAGTTCGTTAATTGGAATAATCTTGGAAATTCCTATTTCAAACGTCGTCTTCAGTTAGATCCTTAATCACGTACTCGCTGTTTTTCTGCCATTGTGAACGGTGACTTGGATGGGACGCCGCGGCGGTTGATGTGACATTTTGATGGATAACGAACATACCGCCTATACCTTTTGATCTTCACATGGTCACACCGCTTCGGAAGTAGCGCCTAAGGCTGCAAATTTCCATTTGTCCATAATTTGAATCTGTCTGTCAGTTAAACTCCTTTTTGCTGCACTTATGCGAAATGTCTGCCACTTGTAAAGACCAGGATCGTAACCTGCTTATCAAAGACATGCTGACAGTTGAGATGCGAATTATGTTCTTGACATAGAGCTCTTGTCGGCGAAGATAACGAGCGGTCCCGCTGGTGAGCCGCGAGTGTGTCAGTAAAGACATGTGTGGGCCAATGGGCCTGCTAACTTGATGGTGTTTGGCATGCCTGATCGTGAGTCACAGAGAGGTTTTCTTCGCGCCATTGTGCCCTGGCACAATCTCTAAATCACTAAATTATATTACATGTTCGACTAGCACACCCGCCCGTACAGTAATTTATCCGATTCTCAAGAATCCATTAAGTGCTAGCATATGATTTGCGGCCACACATGATTTTGTAAAGTTGACAGGAATTACTGCTTTAGTCGTACTAACAAGTTGACCTAACATTGGCTGCCTTAAATCAATTGTATTTGATTTTTCAAGTATTCCTACTAGCATAACGTAGAAGTTCTCTGCTTGACCAGCCAACCCAACTATTTCGTGGTTGTAAGATATAGCTGATATTGTTGACAAGACAGTCGAGGAAGCATAATTTGCTGCGAACACGTGTGTAAGGAATCATGCAAGATTACTGCGTAAGTTTGGGAAGGTCCTAGTGCAGGGCAGACCAATATGATATACCTGCGCAACATGTCTATAAGCCGCACGGGTCGTCGGTGCTAATTATGATCTGATTAGTTGGTGCTGTAGGCTAGCAGCATTTCTAGATTCAATGGAGCTGGTATTAATGCTGGAATGGAATATAGCCAATGAGCTATCTGTCTGGCTTTATCGATCACCGAGGAGGCCGCTAAGCAGAGCGTCCACGTCACTGTCACAGCGATACTGGTCGACGGCATTGGCACAGACCGATGAGATGTCGACATGGGTAGAGGGCTCGCTCGAGCAGGTCGCATCGTTGGCAACGTCTTTGCACATAAACCGTACCAATATGGTCAGATAAATAAATATACTGTAAGGTGGAAACAGTATCTGTACATGGATAAAGATACATAATAGTATTTGACTGCATAATTGTATGCGCTCCATACAACACAGAACTGCAACATCGTTGTCTATTTGACGACTAGGCCTGCACATATTAATGCAACCAAGTTGAATGATGTGTCAAGGCTACGACAATAGAATAACAGTATATTAAATAATTAGGTAAACATGCGGTAAAATCAAATCAATTGATGGATACGTATAAGTTTGCTATACAAAATTAAACATTTATATAACTCAAGACTACAAATCGGTAGTATCGAATTGGAATCTACTTACATTATCCATATAATTGGAGAACAATCCAATATCTAACAACAAGTGGATATATCAATATCAGTGGACAAATCCACACATATCATAACTGTCATAATGAAGTAAAATTCAGTATCTCTACAACTTGACACTGCCAATCGATAAATATCGAACTGGAAACTACTTAACAATTATACATATAATTTGACAGTAATCCAACATCAACCAACGGGTGGTAAAATAAAATATCAGTGTAAGTAATTGCCGTGTCTGGAAACTGGTTACTTCTGTCAGCTCTGATTAATCATCAACCTAAAGTGTGTTAAATGCTTAAATACATCAGTCTATTCTTATATTTTAATATTACATATGGTTTGCTGTATAATTATGGCAATTTAAGAGTGGCTACATGAATTGCTTATTTAGTGCTGCAATATATTCAGCTACCATCAATCTGATACACATATTAATCTCATTTGGCATAAAAAGGACACAATATGCTGCATTCATGAAGCCGCATTAGTGAAATTATGGAAATTTATTTTTATTATATAGTTTATAAAAAAAATACCATTGTGGTATCTAGGAATTGAAGGTTGGAGGGTTCGCCTGATCAACATGAATTGGTATCCGCGACCAACAATTTATCTGATTAAGACGAAATCGCAACGCAGTTACAACATTCTCGCGAGGACCTCTCTGCGTTGCGGCGAATAAAATCAATTATATTTATTAATGTAATGTGTAACCGTTTTCCCCGAACAATGCATATTTTTTTCTTATCACAATTATTGACTAATAGTGAAAAAAATTTTTACAAGCAAACAACCCTGTTATTTCGTGCTGCAAAGAAATACATTAATTTGTTTCATTTATCTTAATATAATAAGCGTTGGCGTATAGCAAATGTGTTAAGCTACGCATTTTAGCACAACGTCAATAGGAAATGATTCCGTCCCAGCCATTTTGATTCTACTAAACGTATGGTTTTGTTGTCTGTGATTTTGTTAAGCGCAGTGTATTGTAGTTTCGTTCATTCAAATTATAAAGTTAGTTTGCACTACATTTCCGACAAAAAAGTGTTATATAATGTTACTCCAAACGATAAAGTACATAAACTAAATTTATTATTGTGATCGATTAACGAAGTATTCCGAATCAGTAGAACCATGTGAAGATCAAAAGGTACAGGCGCACGTGCATCATCCATCAAAATGTCACATAAACCGCAGAGGCATCACAACTAAGTTATCTTTCACAATGACAGAAAAACAGCGAGTATGTGCACAACCCCGATTAAGGTTATTGAAGACAACATTTAAATAGCAGTTTCCAAGATTATGCCAAATAACAAACAATTTTATACTGGTATTCTGCACAATTTGTTCAAATAGCTTTTAATCTTAAAGTTGCTTTATAAATATGGTGTCAAAATAAAATACTATTTTATTGCCAAATTGCTATGACATAGGTTTAATCATTTCTTATATAGCGCAGCATACAGTATGTAGGAACGTTCAAAGTGCTTTACACTCCACCACCTGGCAGACCTTACACTCCATCCCCTGGCAAAACTTACACTCCATCCCCTGGCAGAACTTACACTCCACCCCTTGGCAGACCATACATTCCACCCAATGGCAGACATTACACCCCACCACCAGCAATCAGCCACGCAGTAAATACTGCGCGAGAGGTATTTTATACATCAACATGTATTCAATAATCCATTCCCATATATTTGTTAATCGCCCTTTTCAGCTTTAACTGTTCAAATGCGCTTTCTAGGTTAATTAATTAATATAAAACCAAATCCTAAATACTGAAAACAAATGTAATTCAGTAATATTAAACATTATCATATTGTCTTCGAAAACCATTAACACTCCAGCTAACTTAATCTAGAAACGGAGAAGGCTTTGTCCCGCATCTGCGTCCTGGACAAAGGCTTCTCAAGTAGCATATGCAACTATATTGCAATGTACTCATTTATGCAACATAGTGAACTGGGATGACGTGGAGCCAAACAAAATGCCCAATTAGAATGCGAGCAACCGCTTTCTATAAAGTAAACTGAGGATGTCATGGTATCACCCTCATTAAATACGGCTGTCAAATGTATAACCAACGGCAATGACATCATGAATACTGTCATCATGCTTGAAGAGACTGACAATATATGTCATATATCATGTTGACCAAAATTAATGAAGAAATGGATAATGGTGTCAGATAGTATTTATATGAGCTCACCATGCCTGGAACCATGGGTATCGACTAATTGAACATTACTAGAAGACAACAATTGAGGATACAAATATAGGATGCACGATTAATACTATTTTAACTGACGAAAGCATATTTTGTCCGTAAAAATATCATAATGAAAATTATATTTTTAATATGGGTCAACGTGTTTAAACAATTATGATAATATATAGTTATGTCATGACTGTAGCAATATAATTGATGAAAATATGACCAAACCCTATTTAACTTTAGTTCACGAAAAAAAATAAGAATTCACGCGGAATCTTTACCAATGTAATTAAGTAATTGTTTTATTGTCTCATAAAAGTCCCTGGTGTCTGACAATGTCACCAAAATAAGTGACAGTTTCTATCACCTCGACGTTACGTAAGCCTAACTACTTGTAAGTACAATGTGAACTAGTTGCATATGAATAAGTTGAATAAAGCAACACTAAATCGGGACAAATGTTAAAAAATTACTCAATAGTAAGCTCCAGACGATTAATTGCTCATGATAGATATGGAAAGTATGCATGGACATACAGTTATCAACACGTTATGACGGCGCTACATAAGTCTTCTTTATTGTATTGTATTTTAATATTTTTATATAATGTTCCTGTTATAGCAGACTTACACATTTGTTGTCAATTTCCAAAATACATTATCAAGGAATATAATCAAAATGGTTGACCATGGCAGTGAGGCTTATTTGGGAAATTATGTCAGAGTAGCATTTACCGGAGGTACCTGATTTGTTTTAATGAGATCGCCCGGTTGCAGTTTGGTAGATATGTATTTTGCAGAGACGTTAAATTGACCTCCTCCAAAACGCTGCTTATATGTCCACATAACTATAAATGTTCACTGCATAAAAAAAGAATGAGTCCGGTTTCCCTTTACGTCCCTAATTTGGGAATGTTAATTTCAGTATATCCTGTGCGAAGACAGCGCGCAGTGGTTTCCTATGGCGTAGGCGTTGCAACAACTGTACCCTCAATGACTACATCAACGCGGCGTCAATATTGCAGCATACTGTTTCCCAAGCCTGTTTTTTATTTAAGTGAAATTACTATTTGAATTTGATTGATTGGTAGCTGGATATATTGACAGTATTAATTATGCATTTAAGCATAATTTCTCTTAAATTGCAATAATTTCACATCATGCAATTTTAATATTCAAAGAACAGTATATATTGCTGCATTTGAGCATTTAGCGTACTTTCAGTTGACGATTAATCAAAACTGACAGTAGTAAAAAAGTTCCAAGACACCACAACGACAATTATCTTTCGAACCAAGTCAATTATTTAAATGAGTTTCTTACTTGGATGCATTTAATGTACTAAATGTATATAATTTAAAATAATTACACTTAAATGCAGTAATTACATTGCAATCACCGTTCAGTATCCCAATACCAGTTTTTTTCTAAACTATGGCATTTAAGCATTTAAGTCATTTTACGTTGGTGCATGCATTTAAATTTAATTATCTTATAATGCAACAATTACAGAGCAAACAACGTTCAATATTCAAGGGACAACTTTGAAGCATGCGAAATTGATAACTTGACATTGTTCGACAACTTTCATTTGATGCATCCAATTACCCTATAGCGTCTCTTGTGACAACATAAACGCTCTATTACATGACTCTCGACACACGTTATTGTTACGTTCATGTAATTATGATAGCGATCAAGACGTGTTTGTGATGCGACATTTAAGTGGACTAGCAGTTCACGCAATTATTGTGTTGTTACGTTCTTTCTACTTCTATAGATGTGTCTGCGAACATGTTCAGTGTTTATGCTAATGCATAATAATTGTTGCATATAATTATCCATTAGTGTGGATTGTTTATATGTAGCGTAATAGCGTACGTGTGGATGACCGTGCAACAAGTGGTAGTTTGTTCACTTAAATAACCCACACAATTGTTCAGCACAACATTTCAGTATCATAGTCGCGGTATTGTGAATTATAAGTTGTCGGACAACATTAATTTGAAGTACGTGAGAATGCTGTCTGATAATTCGAAATTGGCTATGGTGAATGCTTGTAAAGAAACAGGAACAATAGTCAGTGAAAGAAAGTTTAATACGACGAGAAAAATATGCAAATACATCATTTCGAAAAAAATATTACAACTGTTTTCGCTGTTGGTTAGAATAATCCAAGTTAGTAACGATATCTGATAATTCGAAATTGGCTATGGTGAATGCTTGTAAAGAAACTGGAACAATAGTCAGTGAAAGAAACTTTAATAAAAAAAATTAAAAAATATTACAACTGTTTTCGCAACGTAGTCATGTTGGTTAGAAAAATCCAAGTTAGAAACGATATCTTTGAGTAATTTATTCGACATTATAATTAGTAGAAGCTGTACGATGTTTGGTCGTGCCCGGTACACGGCGCTTTCACGTACTCCACGGTCGTTCTAAGGCAGGTATCATGCTGCGTTCGGCATACTTGAGGAGGAATCACTCTGCTGGAGCTCACTCAACACTTCACTGGCTGAAATAAAAAATGTGACGTTGTATCATAAAACAATACCGTGTGAAGAGAGTTAATTTTACAATTTTATAAATAGTATTTGTCAAATTATATTTCGGCACTTTGCCCAATATAGCAACTTTCAATATAAGCATATGACAAATAAAAGTATATTGTGAATCGACAAGACGTGGTATTGGGGACCGGAGGAAGGGACAGATGAAGAGAGGGAGAGATGAGACAAGGTGGGACGAGAGACGGAGGGAGGGAGTGATAGAGGAAGGAAGGGAGAGGATGAGAAGGAATGAAGGAATATGCATTGAACTAAAGGAAATTGCGCTATATAAATATAAAGTTATTATCACAGAATAAATAATATAATTGATATAAGACGGACAGAGGCGAACAATGGCGCCTCCTCGCAATTTACTAACCACATTAATGATCAGAACATGAAACGACCCGAAATATATTTAAATATTAAAAAACAAAGTAATCCTAATAAAAAACTGTAATGACTCGCAAACAGTACGATCAAATGAAATGCTTACTTGATACGACCCATGCGCCACCCCACACCTGCAGTTGATACCGCAGGTGTCCCCTCGATAACAGCAGAACGTTTTGCTGCACATACGCATTTCACACCTGAAGGAGAACACAAGACACGAATAAACAAGAACAATACAACTGTTAAGACCGCAATTTTATATGCGTGGACAAATCGAGGACAACGTGTTTGTGATATATAAATATTCGGATGCGATATTAAATGCGGGTAGTTAATATGATATTCCTATAATTTACCCGAAATAGTTGCAATATGACCACCAACATGATCGTGCGACACCATAAGAGGTTCCGTTAATTATTGCTGACGAAAAAGAGGGGATGTAGCAAGTGTCACATATATGTTTTGTGCGACTGATGCTTATCGGCTCACTTCGTTTATGTTACTTACTTCTTTTTAAAGCAAGCTTCACTCCGTGACATCATCTAAACAGTGAAAATACAATATGATATCGATATCGCATTCGCAGTGCACGTTGTTGAAATGTATTCTTCTAAAATATGTAGTATATGCTTAAGAAAAAAGGATACGGACATGTGGCGAACACTGGTTATATTGCGATCCAAATGCTTTAATAGGCATTCCATAATGTAGCATATCTTCCTGACAAGCTGGTAAATATACTGAACAGGTACTGAAACATATATACTTTAAAATAAATCTGCATAATAAAAAATATATTTCTAAACAGATGGTATGATACTTTCAACTTTACCTGACAAAGCAGCAAGCACACCAGCTCAACACCAGCAGTCCACGTACATTCGCCATTTTACGTGTTCAATTGTCACCTACGAAACACGACGAACAACATTGAGTTAGTAGTGTGTGTGTGTGTGTGTGTGTGTGTGTGTGTGTGTGTGTGTGTGTGTGTGTGTGTGTGTGTGTGTGTGTGTGTGCGCGCGTGCGCGTGCGCGTGCATGTGCGTGTGTGTGTGTGCGTGTGTGCGTGTGTATGAGCGTGCGTGTGTTTGTATGTGGGTGCTTGCATGTGCGCGTGCTGCGTTTGTGCTTACGTGGGGGCGTGCTTGCGTCCGTGTGTCTTTGAATGTATATGTATGTAGGTACGTACGTACGTATGTATGTATGTATGTATGTATGTATGTATGTATGTACGTATGTACGTATGTATGTATGTATGTATGTATGAACGCGTGCATACATGCATGTAAGGTTGTTATGCATACATTTGTGTCTTAAATAAGCATATCATTATATGTTACTATTTACCTTCATGTGTATGAAGGTATTTATATTAACATCTACCTGAGAGCGACCGTGGAGAACATGAAAGCGCCATGTACTTAGTACGACCAAACTGACTCAAAAATATCGCTACTAACTTGCATTATCCTAAGCAGCATGACTACTCAGCAAATGTAGTTGTAGCTGAAGCTACGTAGTAACACAAGTACAACGCTGGCTGTTTGTTGCAGGGTGGAGGCTGTCAAGGATCACTTGCAGTAGTACTTTGATCAAGCCAAACAGGTGCTGAGGCAGGACTCGCAGCAGGACTCACAGCAAGTGCTCGTCCTGTGCATATTGTTTGTGCAGTGTCTAGAGGTACATGTTGGTTGGCAGCAGTAGCTTTATTTGAACTGTGACTTAATTTTAATTAGCACATATAAGACATCTTATATTACATTCTGTAATCGTGCTTATATTTGGTCAGAATGTAATCTGGACCGAAGCAACAGGATAATTCAGTTAATTCATCGCCTTGTTTCAAGATATTTCAATCTTTAATATTTTCCCTTTTTCATGCGAATGTTGATGCATGTGCATTGATTTAGTTGAAACACAATGACAATAGTCCGCCTCGGTCATGGAAAAGTCATGGAATTTTATATAACAAAAAGAGTGCGAAGCCTGTAGCTTCATGTTTTTGATGAAACCAATTAAAACATTGTTTGTCGTTTACGCCATGTTATTGTGCAACTGTTCACAGGATTCCTCTCACAATGAAGCAAGCAGACTGGTGGAATAAAAAACAGAACTTCTGAAGCTGACCAGGGAGTCATTGACCAGTGCATGAAGCAACCTCACTGCTGACGGTCTCCATGTCAGCAAACTTGAGGCAATTGCACTGACACGTTTCGGTCTGTCCGTGAGCGCCACCTGGACGGAGAAGTTGCATATACAAGGCAGCAATGCAGTCACATGAAAGATGTACGCAAAATTATCGATGCAGCGGCAATACTTTGTGAGCAAGATCTTCGCTTGCCACGGTACGATCAAATCATATTTAGTCATACAAAGCGAAAAGCATAAACTGTTCTTTTCAGAAATATTAAATCATTTATTCCAATACACCAAAAATTATGATGGTGCGGAGACAGTGCTTTTACATTGTAATTATTCAACCAGCAGCTGGATGGATTTACCACAACACAATGCAGCTGTTTCATATTTCAGTATTTCACATTTCATTTCAATTATGTATAAGTCGTTTTGTATATCACTTCACAAAATTGTTATTGCGTTATAGTATACCCCAATATATATATATATATATATATATATATATATATATATATATATATATATATATATATATATATATATATATATATATATATATATATATATACAATGTGAGTTGACTTCGTGGCTCCCCAGAGATGTAAGATAATATCCACACCTGCATAGTATTTTATTATAGTTCCACATACCAAATATAAATATGTTTTTTATGTCCATAATTTTTTAATGGAGCGTTTATTGTCACAATCCACACTAATGGATACTCAGATGCAACAAATATCATGCATTAGCATAAACACTGAACATGTTCACAGACACATCTATAGAGGTAGAAAGAACGTAACAACACAATAGTTGCTTGAACAACTAGGCCGTTTAACTGCCGCATCACAAACACGTCGAGCGTTTATTTTGTCACAAGCCACGCTATAGGGTAATTTGATGCAACAAATGAAAGTTGTCGAACAGCCAATTTCAAGTTATCAATCTCGCATGCTTCAAAGTTGTCCCTTGAATACTAAACGTTGTTTGCTCTGTAATTATTGCATTATAAGATAATTGAATTTAAACACATGCACCAACGTAACATTACTTAAATGCTTAAATGCCATTGTTTAGAAAAACACTGGTATTAAGATAATGAACGGTGATTGCAATATAAGTATTGCATATATATATATATATATATATATATATATATATATATATATCCTGGGTTGGGGGTTGGGGCCTCCCGAATTAGAGGCCTGGTGGGATAAATGATCGCCCCACCTTTGCTACTTTTACATGTCATTTAATAATTGCTTTTCTTGATAAGCTAGTTTTTATTGGTGATTAAGCTATATCTCAACGATTTACATATATGATATTTTTCTCGTTGAACATGTTTGTACCAGCTATTTCTCATCGATACATGTATTTTATTATCACAATGCATTTATTAAATTACCTTTAACAACAGTTACTCTTTGTGCGTTCCTGTAGCAAACAAGCTAAGGTTTCTGCCTGTGGTGTCTAGGAACTTTTTACTACTGTCAGTTATGATTAATCGTCAACTGAAAGTATGCTAAATGCTCAAATGCAGCAATGCATACCGTTCTTTGAATATTAAAATTGTCTGATGGGAAATTAATGCAATTTAAGAGCAATTATGCTTAAATGCATAATTAATGCTCTCAATATATCCAGCTACCATCAATCATTTTCAAATAGTAATATGACTTAAATAACAGGTTTGGGAAAAATATGCTGCAATATTTACGCCGCGTTGATGTAGTCATTAAGGTTACAGTTATTGCAACGCCTACGCCATAGGAAGACAGGGCTCCTATGTGTCGAGAGTCATGCAGTAGAGCGTTTTTTTTTTCATAATCCAAGGTATGGGGTAATTGGAAGCAACAAAAGAAAGTTGTCGAACAGCCAATTTCAAGTTATCAATCTCGCATGCTTCAAAGCTGTCCTTTGAATATTAAACGTTGTTTGCTCTGTAATTACTGCAATATAAGAGTTATTATATTTAAATGCATATTTAATGTTGTCAATATATCCAACTACCATCAATCAAATTCAAATAGTAATTTCAAAAAAACAGTTTTGGGAAACAATATGCTGCAATATTGACGCCGCGTTGATGTAGTCATTGAGGATACAGTTGTTGCAACGCCTATGCCATAGGAAACCACTGCGCACTGTCTTCGCACGGGCTATAATGAAATTACCATTTTGAAAATATTGACGTAAAGATAAACCGGACACATTATTTGTTATGCAGTGAACATTTCTAGTATCTGGATATAATTATAAGCAGCGTATTGGGAGGTCAATTTACCGTCTCTGCAAAATATATATCTACCAAATTGCAACCGGGCGATCTCATTAAAAAATCAGGTACCTCTGGTAAATGCTACTCTGAAAAAAATTCCAAAAATAAGCCTCACCGTCATGGTCAACCATTGAGATTATATTCCTTGATAATGTATTTTGGAAACTTAACAACAAATGTGGAAGTCTGCTTCAGCAGGAAAATTACATCTAAATTTTAAAATACAATACAATAAAGAAGACTTATATAGCGCCGAAATGCCCAGAAAAACCGTGCTCAGAACCAATTATGCTTTTATCCGCGTTCAGCAGGCGTTGGCTCACGAGATCTGCATTTACAAGGGGATACACGTGAATATTTCAACATATAGCACTTCGCTTGTCAGAGGGTAGGGACAAGAGTATGTATTATCAAGATAACTTGTCTAATCAATTAAATACCATTAAAATTAAGCAACAATCCATACATCCATTGTGACAATCATCAGAAAGATAGAACTCTGCGGGGCCAATATTCGTTATAACGTGTTGATAACTTTATTTACATACATACTTTCCATTTCTATCATGAGCAATTCATCGTCTGGAGCTTACTAATAAGTCATTTTTAACATATGCCCCCATTTAGTGTTGCTTTGTTTTTAGTAATTAAATGATAAACCAATACTGATTGCCATTCAACTTATTCATATGCAACTAGTTCACATTGTACTTACAAGTAGTTAGGCTTACCTAACGTCGAGGTGATGGAAACTGTCACTTATTTTGGTGACATTGTCAGACACTAGGGACTTTTATGAGTCAATAGAAAAATTACTTCATTACATTGGTAAATATTCAGCGTGAATTCTTTTTTTTTTTCGTGAAATAAAGTTAAACAGAGTTTGGTAATATTTTCATAAATTAGAGTGCTACAGTCATGATATAACTATATTATCATAAATGTTTAAACTCATTGTCCCGTATTCAAAATAAAATGTTTCATGATGACATTTTTACGGACAAAATATGCTTTCGTCAGGTCAAATAGTATTAACCTTATATCCTATATTTTTATCCTATATTGTTCTCTTCTATAATTTCCAGTTAGTCGTTACCCATGGTTCCAGTCAAGGTGAGCTGATATAAATACTCTCTGACACCCTTATCCATTTCTTCATTTTCTTTTGGTCAACATGATATATGGCATCTATTGTAAGTCTCATCAAGCATGGTGACAGCATTCATGATGTCATTGCCGTTGATTATAAATTTGAAGCCGTATTTAATGAGGGAGATACCATGACATCCTCAGTTTCTAATTGGGCATTTTGATTGGCTCCACGCCATCACAGTTCACTATGTTGCATAATTGAGTACCTTGCAATATAGTTGCAGATGCTACTTGAGATGCCTTTGTCCAGTACGCAGATGCGGGACAAAGCTTTCTCCGTTTCTAGATTAAGTTAGCTGGAGTGCTAATGGTTTTCGAAGACAATATGATAATTTTTAATATTACTGAATTAATTTTTTTTTTCGGTATTTAGGATTTGGTTTTATATTAATTAATTAACTTAGAAAACGCATTTGAGCAGTTATGGCAGAAAAGGGCGATTAATAAATATATGGGAATGGATGATTGAATACATTGTGGTATATAAAATACCTCTCTCGCAGTATTTACAGTGTGGTTGATTGCTGGTGGTGGAGTGTAATGTCTGCCATTGGGTGGAGTGTAAGGTCTGCCAAGGGGTGGAGTGTAAGTTCTGCCAGAGGATGGAGTGTAAGATCTGACAGGTGGTGGAGTGCAAAGCTTTGAACGTTCCTACATACTGTATGCTGCGCTATATAAGAACTGATTAAACCAATGTCATAGCAATTTTACATTAAACTAGTATTTTATTTTGACAACGTATTGATAAAGCAACTTTAAGATTAAAAGCTATTTAAGCAAATTGCGCAGAATACCAGTATAGAATAGTTCGTTATTTGGCATAATCTTGGAAACTTCTATTTAAAATGTTTTCTTCAATAAAAACCATTAATCGAGGTTATGAACAACTCGCTGTTTTTCTGTCATTGTGAACGATAACTTAGTTGTGACGCCTCTGCGGTTGATGTGACATTTTGATGGATAATGCATGTGCGCCTGTTCCTTTTGATCTTCACTTGGTTCTACCGATTCGGAATACTTCATTCATCGATCACAATAATAAATTCAGTTTATGTACTTCATCGTTTGAAGTAATATTATACAAAACTTGTTGAGGGGAAATGTGGTGTAAATTAACTTTGTTATTTGAATGAACCAAACTACAATAGACTGCGCTTAACACAATCACAGACAACAAAACCATCCGTTTAGTACAATCAAAATGGCTGAGATGGAATCATTTCCTATTGACGTTGTGCTAAAATGCGCAACTTAACACATTTGCTATACGCCCGTGCTTATTATATTAAGATAAACGAAACAAATGAATGTATTTATTTGCAGCACGAAATAACAGGGTTGTTTGACTATTAGTCAATATTTAGTAATGAGAAAAAATTATGCACTGTTCGGGTAAAACGGTAAAACATTACATTAATAAATATCATTGATTTTATTCGTCGCAACGCAGGTCCTCGCGAGAATGTTGTAACTGCGTTGCGATGTTCGTCTTAATCAGATAAATTGTTGGTCGCGGATACCAATTCATGTTGATCAGACGAACCCTCCAACCTTCAATTCCTAGATACCACAATGGCATTTTTTTTATAAACTATGTAATACAAATTAATTTCCATAATTTCACTAATTCGGCATCATGAATGCAGCATATTGTATCCTTTTTATGTCTAAATGAGATTACTATTTGTATCAGATTGATGGTAGCTGAATATATTGCAGCGCTAAATAAGCAATTCATATAACTACTCTTAAATTGCTATAATTACAATGAAGTAATTTGATGTGAACATGTTGAGAAGGCACCTGGCCACTTGTTTGCAGACACATCAATCCGTTCCCAATTTCTGAAAACTGCCGTCTCCTGCCACAGAAGGAGTGCACGATGAAAGTCGTGTCAGTTGAAAGCGCTCCTGCCAGAGACAGTGTCTCATTGGTGACATTTGCAGTGACTGCCAATAAAGGTGCAGCAAAGCGGGACGAAATTGTTTATGATCATAGTGGACACGTAATGCATTAATTTATTCAAGTGTGTGACTTATTTTAAAAGTAATGTTTCGCTCTGATAATTACAAGTGATGAACATTATTTTGTCATTGATCGCAAGTGAACTATTTTATTAAATTTATAAGAAATATTGATTTAGTTAACCATGTTTTTGATTTTAGTTGTAGTGAAAAATAGATTGGAGTCATGACAACTTGGTTATTTGGAGGGTAGTAAGATATCCAGGGAGTGGGAGGAGATATCCTAAGGTATCTTCTTCCTGGAAGGAACTATCCAGGGGAGATATACTGTTACGCCGGACAACTCATTAATAGTCACAGAACTGAAGAACCGCGAGTATGGTGACAGGGTAAGGGTGCTGAAGGTGCCAAACCTTTATTGTGGAAGAGAAAGAGGAGACATTACAACTTCCCACACATGCGCACAAACAATGGTCAAGACCAGCAAAGGCGTCACTGGCTTAGATTGGCTATACAAGCTGGAGAGGGAGGGTGAGTTTTTGAAGTGTTGCTGCTGAAGCTACATTGAAGGAAACTGTTCAGTGTGTCATGTTATTTTACTAATGATGGATATGATTCTGTTTGTGGCACATCTTTTCACACTTTTACTGCATGCACACATATATTCTTGGGGGTTTACCGCGGTTCCTACTGTGGATCACAACGTCAAACTTTGTTATCGTGTGAACTGAGTAACTGCGCGCATTGACATTATCTCGTAAGCCGTGCATATTTTGTTTGTTCGTTTTATAATTGGGGGTTTGGTGCTAGGTGAAGTCATCGGTTGCCGACTCGAGACGGAAGGTGCACGGTTTTGTTACCCTAACATGTCTAGAGGGAAATGGTGGTTAATGCCAGCTAAATATTAAGTTGACTAATTAATTCACAAAGTTAATTAGTCTTTACCCATGTGTCCTGTAATGATGAACTCCTTTAATTGATTAGGTAAAACTGAGATATGACATCTACCATCATTCTCGTTAATACCTAATGACAACATTCATCATACAATTGTCATTGGTTATAATTATCATGAAGTCCTCATTTGACTTTATAGAATGCGGTTGTTCGCGTTCTAATCGGGCAATTTACTTAGTTTCACGTTGTCACAGTTCATGCTGCTGCACAAATGAGTACCTGGCTATATACAGTGGTGTATACAGTACTTATCGCGCAGTATTTACAACGTGGCTGATTTTTATCCGAGAAGTCGATTTGGTGCTGGAAGGAGCAGACATGTAAGGTGTGCCAGGGTGTGGGGTGTAATGTCTGCCAGGAGTGGAGTGTAAGGTATGTCAGGGGGTGGGGTGTAAGGTCTGCCGGATGTCGAGGGTAAGGTCTGCCATGGAATGGAGTGTAAGGTCAGCCAGTTGGTGGAGTGTAAAGTGCACCAGGGGGTGGAGTGTAATGTCTACCAGGGGTGGATTGTAAAGAATGCCAGGGGTGGAGTTTAATGACTGCAAGAAGGTGGAGTATAATGTCTACCAGGGTTGGTGTGTAATGTCTACCAGAGGGGAGTGTAATATCTGCCAGAGGGTGGAGTGTAATGTCTACCAGGGTTGGAGTATAATGTCTACCAGAGGGGATTGTAATATCTGACAAAGGGTAGAGTGTAATGTTTACCAGGGTTGGAGTGTAATATATGCCAAAGGGTGGAGTGTAATATATGCAAGGGGTTGAGTGTAATATATGCCAGGCGTTGGAGTGTAAAGTATGTCAGTTGGTGGAGAGTAAGGTCCGCCAAGGGTTGGAGTGTAAGGCATGCCAGAGGGTGGAATGTAATGTCTACCTGGGTTGGAGTGTAATGTCTGCCAGGGGGGAGTGTAATATCTGCCAGAGGGTGGAGTGTAATATCTGCCAGGGGTTGAGTGTAAGTTATGGCAGGGGGAGGAGTGTAAAGCGTTTTGAATGTTCATACAAATTGAATACTACACTATGTAAGAACAAATTTGTTTTATGTATTAAACCAATGTCATAGGAATTTCATATTAAAATATGGATAAACTAACGTTATCATAAAAGCTATATGAGCAAATGGCGCAGAATATATAAACCGTTTTTAATTGGCATAATCTTGGAAACTTCTTCTTAAAATGTCTTCTTCAGTAACAACCCTTAATCGAAGTTGTTTACGTACTCGCTGTTTTTCTGTCATTGTAAATGTTGACTTGGATGGTACGGCGCGGCGATAGATGTGACATTTTGATGGATGTGTGTGTTTACAAGGAACGGCCATTGCAGTTCTTTTTATGTAATTTAGACCATGTATAACATCGTTTAAATAACATTATATTCTACAATATTGCCATCTCAACTGACACGTTGTTTGTGGGAAATGTGGAGCAAATTAACTTTGTTATTTGAATGAACCAAACTACAAAGCATTCTGCTTAACGAAATAACGGATCGCACAATCAGTCGTTTAATAGAATCAAAATGGCTGCGACGGAACCATTTCCAATTGGCGTTTACTAGATTCAGGTACTCGAAACGTATGAATTGTTGTCTTTCTTACACGAAATAACTGGGTTTTTTTATCTGAACAAACCTATGGCTTTTTGAGTGTAGGTCAATGTTAGTTATCGCGATATTTATGTAACTACTTTGAGATTTTCTTCTTGATAAGATAATATGTTAGTCGAGAATACCAATTAAATATATTGTCGCAGTTCATTAATTCGATTTTCTCTAGGCTCACGTCCAATTTTTTTTAAAGAAAATTCAAACCCAGTATCTTTTTGGTGAAATCATCAGACAAACTATTAAATTACTTAATGTTTGGTGTAGCATTAGGTGAAATGCTAACTGGTGAAATTTCGTAACTGTATCAGGTGATAGGCGAGAGTATGGAAGTCACGTCCATAATCGGCATTAACAAGCACCCATTTTATCTTTTCGGATATTAACTATTTTGAAACTTACCAGATCTAAAGACTAAAGCAACTTATTGTGCTGACTTTAAAAAAATGCGTTTAAAAGAAATCGATTGCTATTGCTAAGAAATCGAAACTATTCAAAAGCTACACAGTTGGACATCGACGAATAGTAGATTTTTTATGACGTGATAATGTTTTATAACATATACATGTAAAGAAGTAGCTAACTTAGTTATAATCAAAGTGGTTAGAAAACGGTTACTTATTGTTAATTAAAAAGAAATCAAGTATACCATCAAATAAGAATGTTATATTTTAATAAAATAATATTTATACGACCCGTTGATATATGTCATCGCAACATATATTTGCGAACAGTCACCGTATATGATATATATATGTGTATATATATATATATATATATATATATATATATATATATATATATATATATATATATATATACATACATATATATATATATATATATATATATATATATATATATATATATATATATATATATATATATATATATATATATATATATATATATATATATATATATATATATATATATATATATATATATATATATATATATATATATATATATATATATATATATATATATATATATATATATATATATATATATATATATATAAATATATATATAAATATATATTATGAAATAAATCGAACACTCCTGATTAAGTTTTAACAACTGAACAAGTATGATAGATGACATAGTGTACGAAAGCCAATTTGGTAAGAATGATCACTCTGTCCTAATATTACATTTATCAACTCATAAACGACTTATATATTATTACGACCAAGGGGATTATAAAGGTATGACGACTAAAATACCACACAGACTGGGGCGATATATTTGGCACTAGCATTGTGAAAGACCAATAGTTACGTTTTAAAAATATATTAAAACGTTAGAAGATAAATTCATCCCTGATCGACTAGTGAGTACTATTAACATATATAAAGGGAATGCAACCATACACAAGGAATCAATATAATAAATTAAGAATAAACACATTTTATGGACGCTTTATATGGAAACAAAAAAGGGAAATACTAAACTTAATATTGTAAGGCTAGAAATCAAGTCCGTAAAACAGCAAAGACTATAGAGAAGGAATTTGAGATGAAGCTAGTAACATAGTCTAAGTCAAATCCTAAAGCAGCATGTAAGTATATAAACTCCAAACCAAGAAACGGGAAAGTGTTTCAGGCCTGAGCGTCGACCCTAATGATTATAAATCTAGACTCGCATATTCTGATAGGGAAAAGGCAGATGTCTTAGGAATTTTTTTCCAGTGGTTTTACTATAGCTAAATTTATCAATAGCGTCATTATTACTTATTCTGTGAGGGCTAGTTATGATATCTCGATTGAGATCGTACATTTCTTTACCATTATTTATATAATTTAACATGAACATATAGTACGAGTCTTCAGCTTGAGTAAGATACCATAAATCTACAAGGCTGAGCTTAGTCTGCGTTCCAAGACAATGTTAACTGTGAAGTTTGTGTTTTACCGTATAAGTAATACTTGTTCTACCGCTGTTTTCGTAATTGCATTTCATTATCTAGGTAAGGAAATTGTTTTCACTAGGACCAAAATAACTAGTCCCGCCGGTATTATTGTCCATATGGCACGCCACAGATGCGGCGCTTAGGGAAACCTGGGGCAAAACGGCATCTGAAGGTTAGACGGCCCATAGCACGTACGCAAAATATGAAACTCTGAACTTCCCAAAATGTGGATCAAAATGAAGTTTACATCTGTCGGATACCCACTCCTAAATCGCAACAACACGAGACATATGTAATTAAATATGTGTTTTTTATATCCACTGTCATGGTGCAACTCATTATATAACGATATCAGTAATGAACTTAATTGATGACCCAATAATATTATTAATTTGGCGATAGGTCAAACAAATCAAATGGGCAATAGTATGCTGTGTTTTGTATACATCGTGTTTAGACACCCGTAGTTAGACGCCCCTTTAGCACGTACGCACAATATGAAACTCTGAAAGTCCCAAAACGTGGATAAAAATGAAGTTTACATATGTCGGACACCCACCCCGAAATCGCAACAACACGAGACATATGTAACTAAATCAGTGTTTTTTCATATCCACTGTCATAAGCTCTTATCGAATATTTTGGGAATAGTAAAATGGTGCAACTCAGTGTATAATGATATGAGTTATAAACTTAATTGATGACATAATGATATTATTAATTAGGCGATAGGTCAAACAATTCAAAATGGGCAATAGTATGTTGTGCTTTGTATACATCGTGTTAAGACACACGCAGTGTATGTGTGACAATACATTCCCATTGCATATGGGACAAGATGATTGTTATGTCTTCTCCCGCATGTACATAGTCATAATGTATCAAATGTATTACACACGCTCGGTTATGTTTAGTACATTTTAACATAATATGAACGGTGCATAACTTCCGTTCTGCTAGCCTGTAGGCTGTAATTATCATAAAATATTAATGTGCCAATATTATATTATGTATGGATTGCAAGGTATTTATTATAGGTTAACTGCTATTAAATGCAACTCATCCAGGTTGTAAATTTAAAAAATATATATTTTCCAATGGGTAATACATACATCCGTCTACAACATGTCATGTTAACGTTGTTTAATGGTGTACACTTTGAAAGTTTTCCTTGGGGGGCGCCCTGCCCCACGTTACCCTACATTTGGCTCGCCGCTCGATGACAGTCGTGCCTAATATGCGTGGCTGTTGTCGTTGGCCATCTCGCTATGAATTGTGTGTTGGGTTTACGAAGCGTGGACGACAGTAATTGGCTGACGGAAACGGGAAAGATGAACACAACCGGAATACACACTCCATGTGCAGTATAAACGGCAACTATAACGATTTATATTGCCCTCTGACCTCGAGCCCTTCACATTATGCTTCCTTTCAGCTGATCATCATGTTTATTTTGTTCAACTGCGAAAATGTTTCGTTCAAATGTTGGAAAGTTTGATTAGTTGGAATGGTCTTTAAATGATTAGTACATATCAAGTTGATAATAGTAGCAATAGTACCTCTCCAGCGAACACCTGCTATGTCCGGACAGTGTCTTCATGGACGAAGTGTTCCCCCTTGTAAACGTCCCTCTTATAAGCGGACACGTGATGAACTCGGATAAAAGCATTATATTTAGGATTTATCTTCTTTTTTAAAGCAGATTTTAAAATGTGTTGTCAAGTGTTATCTTCAAAATACATAATCAAGTAATAAGCATCAAAACGGCGGAACATGGCGGCGAGGTTTAATTGTGACGTCAGAGTAACACATGGATGCGAGGTACTTGATTTAAAAAATAAAATCGCACGGTTACAATTTGGTAGAGATAAATGTGTTTTGCAGAGACGATACATTTAACGCCTCCCAACGCGCTGCTTATCTTTCATATAGCAAGTAATTTGTAATGCAAACATATCGTGACTGGTTTGCCTTTACGTCATTCGGAGACAGCACGCACTGTCCTCATGGGCGGTATGCGTTGCAACAATTTTAACCATAATAGTTACATCAACATTGTATAATAATATGCCTGCCAAATTGCATGTATAATATAGCACCGTGAATAAGTAATTCCCCTTTGCCGTCACTTGTTATGTATTACATTGTTTTCACTGACCCCTAGACGGTTGTTTTGAAAATCGATGCAATTAATAATACTTTACATGGGTCGTATCCTTGAATCTTTTCCTAAATATCATAATGGTGTTTTTTAACACTTTATAATAAAAATGTCCATCAGTTCACCGATGTGGCGTCATGATTGCAGCATACTGCGCTCAAGTCTGTTTTTTTTATGAAATTTCTATTTAAATTTTATTCATAATAGCTTGATATATTTACATCATTAAATGTGCACTTAAACATAATTACTCTTAAATTGCAATAATTACAAAACAAACCATATTTAATATTCAAATAATTGTATAAACTGCAGTATTTAAGCATATGGCGTACCTTAGGTTGATGATTAGTCAGTACCCAGTTCCCATACACCACTACGGAAATGTTCTGACAAACTAAATAAATTATTTAAATGTGTTTCTTTTTTCTAAACTGCAGAATTTAATCATTTAAACTATTTATGTTATTGATTCATCAACGGCATTATACAGAAAAGTCAGAGACGGATACCAACGAACTTCTTCAGGCCACTGTAACTATATGTACATGATAGCGTTATAATGCAGATGGATATTTTTTGGACATTTCCTCCACAGTTCTCGTTCATTAGATGAACAACTCCATCTTCCAGTAATGTCCCTTTCGATGAAGGGACACCTGTTATGTAGGGACACCTTTGGATGGGTACATACGTGACTGCAAAATACAGTAACTTCTGTGTAACTTAACAATGTTAACAAGTAGCCAACCTTCCCTGCCACCTCTGTTGGACAAAACAATAAACAGCTGTGATTAATATGCATTTGTGCATACAAGTTCCCAAGCATCATAGCGGCAATTGTATGGCAAAGCTAATTGAAAAAGCCGATGGTGTACTTTTCGCAACATGATGTATATTCAATTTCACGTTCATTCTGCGTCCATGTTTTGTTTAATATAATCAACCGAATATATTTTAGAATACCTGCTTATTGCAACACTTCAGCAGATGTAGATTTAGAGGGTGTTTCATGTGTTTGTAGGGAAGAAGTAGAAATGTATTGATTGGTGGCGAACCTGTCAATGAACATAAACCTATGAGGCTTGCTTACTGTATACAATTATGTGAACGATGAGACGGATGAGAAAGAAACTTGAGGGACTGAGACTGGAGAGGTTGTTACGTTCGGCTGCATCTCTGCGTCATAGCAATACATTAAACGATCCGATGTTACAAGTAATGATGTCCATGTGTGTCAAAGCAGGCGTCTCTCGCCTCTACCTGTCTATTTGCTTGATGCCCAATAATGAAGAGATCTACCTATTCTTCCAGAAGAGGCGGAGTTAACTAATAAGGTATATGAGCAAGCCATACAACAATTGAGGACAGCCCAGTTTATACTGGACGTGGGGTCAACACTTCAGGGGATATGTACATGAATGAATAATATGAGGGTGAAAACTTTACGATCAAGTCAATCATCAAAAGGTTCGATCATCATACGCCAACATATGTGTGCATTGTGAGTAGAACTAATTGCTTCCCAGTCAGAGAAAAATTGTATGGATATAAATAACGCATATTTCGATAGTCCCATAGTAGAAAGTTCATTTTGTCACAACCCGTGTTTACAGATAATTAGACGCAACTAATTAAAGCGGTTGCATAGCCAATTTCAAACTATCAGACAACAATCTCACATATTGCAAATTTATGTTGTCCGACAACTTAACATTCATAACACCGCCACTATGATACTGAAATGTTGTGTGTAACAATTATGTGGGTTATTTCAGTGAAATAACTTCCACTTGTTGCAAGGTTATCCACACATACGCTATTACGCTACATGTTCATATTGCTAGACGATATACGACAGGATAGGGGAAGGCAGTGTTAGTTGAGCCTTTTTTCGTTGTTTTTATGTCTAGGGCGCAATCATATTCATAAGTGAAAATTTTTATTATTCACACAAATTCTGAATATTAGTAAATCATTTTATATCAATATATATATATATATATATATATATATATATATATATATATATATATATATATGTATATATATATATATATATATATATATATATATATATATATATATATATATATATATATATATATATATATAATATATATATATATATATATATATATATATATATATATATATATATATATATATATATATATATATATATATATATATATATATATATATATATATATATATATATATATATATTAAACTAATGATCACATATAGCTGATTCAATTAAGTTGATTTGGGCATTGGGGGAGGGGGAGGGGCTCAACAAGCCCCGTTCCGACAATTAAGCTTATTTAATTAACTTTCCATAATGCGCGCAGTGATGTAGATTGTATTATTCTATGTGCATAGTTAAACCATATTAGGTCAATCGTGTTCTAATAGCATGTTCAATCACTGGATGATTCCATGTACCTGTCGCTGCTGTAGTTTCCCGGGAAACAACTAACACTGCCTTCCCCTAATGTGTGCTGCATTGATGACGACGTCGCAGCTATGTGAATAATGTCAGGTGTCTGGACAGGTTCTTTCACGTCGTCAATCCTTCTGCAACATTTTTTTTTAAGTGTGGTTGACTGGAATAATGATTATGCCAACTACTTGATGTTAGACTCTTCAATGTATGCATGCTTCATGCGGACATGTAAACAGTAGCACAATACAGATGCTCTAATTCCAACGCGTTATATTACATTATCACGCTATCTTAAATATAGTTAACTACTTAAACGATATAGTAGAATCCGCTGAACTTCGGGCCATAGCAATTTGATTATATTAAGCCGCTGATTCTCTAAAACGAATCTCCCGAATAATGGATTCAAAATGACGTGGAAGTGAATGCATGTCAAACAATTTATTTCGTCCATGCTCAATTACAGCATAGTGGCTACTACATTTCGTAAATTGGTATTCTCCAACGATTTTTGTCATTGAGACGAAAGTGGTAATTTAGAAAAGTAAACTTCGCAAGAGGTTTTCCGCGTTGCCACGACCAAAATCAAAACTTGTTCAGCTTTTGCAATGTTTACATGTATACTACAACGTTATTTTCTCATCAAATTCATTGATCATAGTGTTGTCAGAATATTCCTGTTATTTCGCGCTGTTATATATGACCTTATTAAGTGGCGGACATAATTGTGTTACGTGCGCAATGCAACACGAAAAACACAGGTCATGATTCCTTTCCCGCCATTCTGATTCCAAGGAGAGGCTGATTATGTTATCCGCGATTCCGTTAAGCCTAGTCCATTTTAATTTGGTTCACTCAATTCACAAGGTAAAGTTGCACTAAATTTCCGTAAAAAATAAGTGTTTGCTTTGGATGGTAATATTGTGACATATAATGTGCCTTCAAGCGATTGTGTATATCACATAATTTACGTACCACCAAACGAATTGGTATCGATACATTTATTCGCGGCACGTGCAATATCCATCAAAAAATGTATCGTCAAACGAGGCGCGATGTCATCCGTGTCACCGTCCACAATGACAGTAACACAGCGGGTACGTGCGCCGCCTCGATTAAGAGTTCCTATCATCCAATAATATTGTGTAATATATTACCGTGAATAAGTTGCCCCCTTCCCAGCCACCTGTTGTATGTGGTTACGTAATGCATTGAGGTGTTGCTTAGCAAATCACTGCACTTTAGTTAAAGTACACTATAACTGCAACATTCTTATAAAGTAATTATTAGTAAATAAATGTCTACAACTTCGCAAATGCAAAATCATGAATCCAGCACAGAAGAAGAATAAGAAGAAGAAGAAGAAGCAGAAGAAGAAAATTGTTTTGATTTGACCCGTCATACATTTCACATAATGCATTTATATTTATGTTAAATTAGAAATATAAATAATAGAGGTGTACATGGTTGCAAGTAAACATGGTATAAATTAAGGTAAACACACAAATAGGGTCAGGAGACTCCTCTAAGAATTTGATAGTCGCTATCGAGGAGCCATCTTGCAAAATAAAATTAAACTAAATCAGTTGGTCAAATATTTATAATTCTTCCGAGAAGAGAAGAAGAAAAAATAATAATATATAAAAACATATTAATAATATCATATCTGATTGTGTGTGTGTGTGTGTGTGTGTGCGCGCGCGCGTGTGTGTGTGTGTGTGTGTGTGTGTGTGTGTGTGTGTGTGTGTGTGTGTGTGTTTATGTGTGTGCGTGTGTGTGTGTGTGCCTGGGTGTGTGTATGTGTATGTGTATGTGTATGTGTATGTGTGTGTGTGTGTGTGTGTGTGTGTGTGTGTGTGTGTGTGTGTGTGTGTGTGTGTGTGTGTGTGTGTGTGTGTGTGTGTGTGTGTGTGTGTGTGTGTGTGTGTGTGTGTGTGTGTGTGTGTGTGTGTGTGTGTGTGTGTGTGTGTGTGAGTATATGTGTGTGTTTGTGGGTGTGTGTGTGTGTGTGTTTGGTTGTGTGCTTTGATGTTTTCGGACATCGGCAATTTTGTTCACCACACATCGCCTTCGACTTTCTAAAGAGATAATTGAAGCTGTTGGCCCTTTATATCATGCAGGGAAATGGAAACAAATATATGGTGGAAACTATAGAGTAGGACAACCTGAAAGAAATCATTCCTGAAACTAGGCCAGGGGAACTGTGAGAACAAACCTTCAGTCGTGTAATGAGTCCGATGACTTGTTGGAATTGACACAAAGTATTGTTACTGGATCCGAGGACCTACTGGAGTTGAATCAAACCGTCAGTCAAGTTACTGCGTCCTTGGATCTATTAACATTGAAACAAACCTTCAGTCGTGTTACTGGGTGAGAGGAACTTTTGGAACTGAAAAAAACGTCAGTCCTGTTACTGGGTCGATGAACTGTTGGATTTGTAAAAATATATAAAAAAAAAATATTACACTATTTTATGTCCGTTTTTATTGCAACATTTAAACAGTTAAATTATTTTATGTTTGTAATTAGCTATACAAACTGCATGAAATACGCTGCTGTGTAGGGATGTAATGCAACATACAACCATGTCGCACCGGGCCAGGCTAACCAGCTTGGTTTATTCAATATTGCAGTATTAAGATGTATAGCCATGGGTCAAGCTTGGACAGGTATTTTGTTGGTAAGTTGCTCCTTTATAAACTATGCACGATAACAAAATATGTTGTTTCATTGTACAAGTTATTTCCAGAAACAATAATGCTGATTTGTCAGAACTTTCGGTGATTGTCTAATGTCCGCTGTACAAGCCCTGTAACTTTTGTACGTATTCTCATTACTAGGCGCTGCATTCAGTACAAGCAGGTGCATGCTTCTAAAGAAACACGAACAATAGTCAGTGATATATTGCCATGGATCATGCATGTTGTTCAGTAGTAAACTACACATGGTAGTAAAACGCTTTGCATCAATGTACAAGTCATATAAAAAATAAATGCTGGTTTGTCAGCAGAACCTTCGGTGACTGTCTAATGTCCGCTGGTCAAGGCCAGTAACCTTTGTACGTATTATGTTTACTAAGTGCTGCATTCAGTAAAAACAAGTGAATTAATCAAAAGTAACACGAAACATAGAGGATAAAATAAATTTAATATGAAGATAAACTTATGTTAGCAAAAGATAAATGTATAATTTCGAAATATCTTTACAACTGTTTTCACAACGTAGTCATATTGGTTAGAATAATGCAAGTTAGTAGCGGTATCCCTATGTCAATTATAAGAAATTAGTAGAAGTTGTACGTTGTTTGGGCTCCATGGCGGCATTAAGACAGGTGTCATGCTGTTTACGGCGGTCTTGAGACGGAATCTCTCTGCTGGAGATCACTCAACACTTCAGTGGATGAAATAAACGTGGGACTTTGTATAACAAAATTAAGAGTGAAGAGAGAACATTTTACAAATTGAGAAATAGTATTTTGCCAAATGTCTGCCGTTGTCAAGTTTCAATGTCGGTATATGATAAATAAACGTCAATTGTGAATCGAATAGAGCTGGAAAGGAGGAAGGGGGAGAGACAGAGGGAGATAGGAGGAGAGAGAGAAGGAGGGTGTGAATGAGAGAGGGGGGAAGGGAGATGAGGGGGAGGAGGACGGAAGGGAGAGGGAGGAAGGGAGGGAGACAACGTGAAAACAGTATATGTATATACGCTTTGAAATTGTAAGGATATTGCGTTAGGTAAAAATTAAGTTATTTTATAGGATAAATCATAGGTTTCACACATGACGGACAAAGGGAGACTATGGCGCCCCGTGGCAATATACTAGCCATGTGTAGTTCGAGACAAGATATGATCGACATGTTCAGTGAACCAAAATATATTATATCAAAAATTAATGTACATTTATCAAAATATTTAAAGACACATTAAATTGTACGTTCAAATGTGATGCTTACTCGATAAGCACACCCCAGGAATAAAAAAGTATGCAGTTTCCACAGTGATTCCCCTGATAACAGCAGACAGTGCCGCACTTACGCGATTCACACCTGAAAGTTAACACAATACATCAATAGTTGGTTGTCTATCAGCTACTACAATTAACACTACAGCTAACCAAAACATGATTAATAACAGCGATAAAACTGTTCATACCGCAATTATGTATTCGTGTGCAAAACGATAAGGATGCGATATTAAATGCAAGCAGTTAATATGGTATTCCCATAATTTACCTGAAATAGTTGCAATATGACGACCAACGTGATCGTGCGACACCATAAGATACAACAACTGTAACCATTGAAGTTGTCGTTGCCCGCCTGCCAAATTACATGTAATATATAGCACCGTAAATAAGTAATCCCCATTCGCCTTCACTTGTTCGTCAACGTAATACAATGTTGTCATTGACACATAGAGGGTATTTTTAAAGATCAATTGAAATAATTATTCCTTACGTGGATCGTTCCCCTAGAAATTAGTTCCTGGATCCCATAATAGCATTTTTTTTAAATATATTATTAACAATAAACGCAAACTCTCTAGTGCGGCATCGTGAATGCACTATATTGGGTCCCAAGTTTTGTTTTATTTAAATTAAATTACTATTTAATTTGATTCATGGTAGCTGGATATATTGACAGCATTCAGTTTACAGTTTATATATATATATATATATACATATATATATATATATAATTTAAAATAATTTTGCCTAAATGCAATAATTACACTGCAATCACCTTTCAGTAGTCCAATACCTGTTGTTTTCTAAATTGCAGTTTTTAAACACTTAAGTTATTTTAATGTTGGTGATCCATCAAAACTTACTGCATCTATTGTATTATGCAGAAACGTCAGATATGGGTAAAATAATGTACTTTTTTAGGCCACTGAATTCGGCAGAAGAAGCGGCAAAACTCTTCATTATTGCGCATACATCGACATTACAGGTAGAGGTGACAGTCGCTTGACACACAAATACATCATTAATTGCAGCATCAGATCCGTTAACTTATGACTATGACACAGAAATGCATATGAACATTTCAACCTCTCCCGATTCTACTTCCCTCCAGCTTATTTCACCCCTGTTAAACGTGCACCCGTCTCAATCCATCAAGTTACTTTCTCATTCGTCTCAGTCACTCAAGTTACTTACCCATCCATCTCATAGTTCACATAATTTCATACAGTAAGCGAGTCTGATCAATGTATGTTTATTTTCAGTTTCGCCACCTCTGCAATACCTTTCCACTCCCCGTCAATATAAACAAATGAAAAACCCTCGAAATATATATTTGCTGAAATGTTGCAATATTCAGGGGTTCTACAATCTATTTGGCTGATTATGTTAAACGAATTTACAAAAAATGGACGCAGAATAATGTGAAAGAAAATATAATGTCATGTTGCAAAAAGCACACCACCGGCAAAAGGGAACTGGGAACGTGTATGGACAGAAACGAAACACATAAAGTAATTTGTTTGTAAAGACATAACAAAACTGCATATGAATCACAGCTGTTTATTATTGTGTCCAACACAGGTGGCACGGAAGCGTGGCTACTTGTTAACATTGTTAAGTTACACAGTAGTTACTATATATTTTGTAGTCACGTATGTATCCATTCAAAGGTATCCCTACACAACGGGTATTCCTCCATCGGAGTGGACAGTCTTGGAAGGATGGAGGGGTTTATCTGATAAACGAAAACTGCGATGGAAATGTCCAAACAATATACATCATTATAACTTAATCATGTACACATGATTACAGTGGCTTGAAGACGTATGTTGTTATCCGTCTCTGACTTCTGTATAATGCGTTTGATACAGTACGTTTTGATGAATCACCAAAATAAATAAATTTAAATGCTTAAATGCAGTAAACAGTTTCGTTATAGTGTCTGGGAACTGGTTACTCCAGGCACTTCTGATTAATCATCAACCGAAAGTATGCTAACTGCTTAAATGCAGCAATTTATATTGTGATTTGAATATTAAACGGTGTAAATGTAATGTAAATGACTCCTAATTAAAGCTATATATAAAGGCAAACAAATAGTTTTATTGAGTGTTGTAAACTAACTACTAATAACTGTCATGTTACGGTGTGCTTTGTTTATTTTTTTGGTTGATGTGTATATCAAATTCAATCTTTGAATCAACGATAACCCCAATGTATTTTTCGTCTTCTATTTTCCCTATTTTATGGGCATTAATAACTACGTTCAGATTATAAACATATTCCTGATGCACTGTATTCCCTAAGTGCATCAACTTGCAATTGTGTGGGTGAAATCTAAGTAACCATTGAATTGACCAAGATGTTAGGCAATCTACATCGTCCTGTAGTGTATGATGGTCATCTGGACTATTAATCGTTTTAAACACATTGATATCATATGTAAATAAATTCCATCCTAAACTATTTTCTTCGGAAGATCATAAAACAAATAGGATCGGTACAACACACTACTACTAAAGCACTACCTTGTGGAATTCCACTTTTAACAGTTGCCCACTCAGAGTTTGTACCATTTACACTGACCTGTTGTACACGGTCAGACAAGAACGCCTGGATCCATCTTTGTGTGTAGTAGTCTACATCAAATGATTTAAGTTTGCCTATCAATCTTTTAATATTGACGGTATCGAATGCTTTCATGAAGTCTACATACATTTAACAATTGGAGTACAATAGAACGACCTTTAATAATCCCAAACTGTTGCGTACTGAAAAGCAATTATTTCATTATACAGCTAACAATATGTTCTTTGACATAGTGTTCTTTCGCATAGTGCATAATATAATTGTAAGAATGAATGGTCTATATGTGTTTGCCTTTTTACGACTATCTTTCTTAAATATAGCAAAGATACTTCCCTGTTTCCATTTATTTGGTAGTTGAACCACATCAAGTGAATTATTAAATAGCCTAGCTAGTGGTTTGCATAAATTATTAGATAATTATTTCAACAACATAGGGTGAACACTGTCTGGTTCTACTGATTTACACACTTTAAGATTAAGAAGTTATATTTAACCAATTCCTCAACAATAGCCAATTCTTCCATGTTGTGTTTTAACTCCACTGGTGGAATATGAGGGATATCACCATCTGGCTAAATAGTAAAAACACTTGAAATATTGAACTTTTTTTTCATAAGACATCTGCCTTTTCCCTGTCAGAATCTGTGAGTCTAGATTTAGGATCATTAGGGTCTATGTCCAAGCCTGAAACACCTTCCCGATTCTTGGTTGGATTTCATATACTTCCATTCTGGTTAAGGGTTTGACTTAGCCCCTTTTGCTAGTTTCATCTCAAATTCCTTCTATATCATCATCGTTATTTTACGTAGCTGATTTGTAGCCTTACAATATGCAGTATAGTATTTCCCTTCTTTTGTCTCCATATAACGCCTCCATTAAGTGTATTTCTTCTTAATTGTCTTTACCGATTCCTTGTTGTTAATATTACTCATTAGTCGATGAGGTGTGAATTCGTCCTCTATTTTTAATATATATTTTAAAAATCTAACCATTGGTCGTTCATAGTGACAAATATCTCACCACAGTATGTGTGGTCTATTAGCTTTCATAATTTTATAATCCCCTTGGTCTTAATCATATTTAAGTCGTGTATGATTTTCTATTTCTGCATTACACCTAAATGTAATAATTAGGAGAGGGTGATCACTGTTACCAAATAGGTTTTCGTGCAATGCATCATATACCATACTTTTTCATTTGCTAAAACTAAATCAAGAGTGTTCGATTTATTTCCTAATCGCCCCCTTGTGGGAGTGTGACGTGTTGGAACAGAAAATTATGTATCATTCCTTCTTTAAATTTATAGTCTGGGCTATTAGTATTATCTGAGGGTGTGCAACAATTTTGCCAGTCTATGTTGGGATAATAAACACCAATTCAATCCAGTGCATATTAGTGAAAACAATGTGCCACAACATGTCAATCCATCCAGGATTCGATCCAGGCTCTCCTGTTACTTTTGGGTGGTGCTACTTTCCAAACTCGTTCACGTTTGTCCAACAAAAAAGGTTTAACGTTGATCACAGTAACAGCCATGCGTCCCGATTGTTCAAAACGACACTGACTCTTAAAACCAACCTTGTGTTTGCAACAGTCTACAGTTATTATAATGTTTAATGAAGTTTTAGTCAGGATGTAATATCAATTAAACGGACCGAGTTGCCCACTTATGTGTCGCTTCTGAAGCAACAGGAATGGGAAAATACGTTGTACAGTTTCAGAACGTTGCGATATACTAATCATATGATTCCGACGAACAAGTCAATTGTAGAAAATGGACCGATGTATTAGTCTCGACAAACAAGTGTCGATAAGTGTAGGGGAAAGTCGCTTGCATTGGCACATATATACATCATACATGTCCAACTGTGCAATGTGTGAACAGTTTATGTGACATCCGCAGTCGATTACAAATGCATTTTTTTTAAGTCATCAAAATAAGTTACTTTAGTCGTTAGATCTGGTAAAGTTAAAATAGTGGATATCCAAATTGATAAACTATGTGCGGGTCAATCCCGATGTAGATTATGGACGTGACTTCCATGCCGGTCACATGATGTAGTTGTAGTTTCACCATGGGTCAAATTCGTATTTTTTTTTAATTCGTTCAGCTTCCTTTTCACATCAACTAATGCTACACCAAACTTTCATTAATGTAATAGTTTGTCGGTTCATTACCCCCCAAAATATACAAAAGTTTCACGAGCTGGCATACGTTTGTGGGTAATATGTTTCACTTTTCGTAAAACGAATTTGAAATGAGGGTAGTGAAAATGACAAATTGAGGAGCTGCGACATTTTATTTAATTGGTGTTCTCGACTAACAAATTATCATATTAAGAAGAAAACCGCAACGTAGTTACATAAATCTCGCGAGAACATGTGTGCCTTGCGATGACTAAAATCAATAATATTTCAGTTCATGTAATGCTTTATAGTATCGTATCAGGACACCTACCTAGACTTGAATGTGGAAAAGAACAGGGAGATGTTAGTAGAATTTAGAAGGAATGGATATGTGGGTGAGCTTGTTTTAGAGGGTGTGATTGTGGAAAAAAGTGAATGAGTATAAACATATTGGCACTGTTTTGGATAATAAACTACCGTTTGAATCTAACGCAAACTGCATTGTAAAGAAATGTAATCAGATAATGTTATGCATGTTCAGACTAACATCCTTTGATGTGAGTCCTAAGACTCTGGAGATGTTATATCGTAGCATTCTTTAATCTGTTTTGACATCTTCTTTTGTATGCTGGTTTGGCATTTTGAGTGTGAAGAATAGAGGCAGGTTGAACAGTATTGTCAATAGGGAAAGTAAGGTTGTGGGAGTGAGACTGACTGGACTAAGTGAGCTGTATGGGAAACGAGCCATGAGAAAGGGTTTGCAAATCATGAGTGACTTGTGTCACATCCTTTCACAGTACTAAGATAAACTACCATCAGGCAGGAGACTAAGAGCTTTCACTGCAAAGAAGGCGAAGACACTGAACAGTTTTATTCCAATGTCCATCAATATAATCAACAAATCTAACATTATTTGAACGGAACCAGTCTATAATTTAGTGGGTATATTATTTATATAGACTAAATTATTTTGTTTCATGTAGTCACTGAGTAATAATGTATAAACATTACCTATTGCTTGCCTTTTATATATTTAAAATATATTTCATAATACTTAATAATGTTAATAATCGGTATATTTAAAAAAAAATTATTGTATATATTTTATTTCTCCTTGTCACCACCACCATCATCAATGTACGAGTGAGAGGAGATGAATGTGTTGAATATGATTCATATTTATTCCTCTGTTACTGCCTATGCACTGTTTTTCATGTATATTATATGACCACAAAACAAATTTCTCTTTTGCGAAATTCAATATAAAGTATTTTGTATATTGTCTTGTATCTTGTATTACCTTACCAATGTGTCGTTTTTTCTCACATTGACCAATAATTAAAAAGCTATAGTTTTTTAACATACAACGCCTGCTATTTCGTGCTGCAAAGATAACGATTAATATGTTTCGTGTATCTGAATCTAATAAGCCCGGACGTAAAGCAAAAGTGT